>VOMN01106870.1:0-13609 GCA_014899125.1 Orchestia grillus | reverse complement strand
AAAAGCAACAACCATAACCATAACCAGAACCATAACCATAGAATGAAGTTAAGGTTATTAAAAATGAGTAATAGAAACCTTAAAAACTATAAACTGAAGAATAACCAGAAATAAACTCCGAGAAAAAAGACCAAAAAGACCAAAAAGAGCAGGAATAATAAGAAGAATAATAGTACTAATCTGATTTTAACTAATTCTTAACAGAAAGTTAACCCTTTCTTGACAACTAAGATCAAAGCCATTTAAAAAAATCCAGAATCACTGAATAAAAAGTTGATACATAAAAAAAGTAGATGACTGAAGAAAACAAAGAAGATTCCAACAAGCAATAAGAAGTTAATGATGACAACGATGATAAGCTATCTGAAAACATAGCTTTGATGATCTTAGATAAATAAAAATCTTAACTCAAAAGTGATGTCTCTTCCTACCAGGATGAAATACGATCTTATATATCTAAATAAGATCAGTTTGATATCTACCAACATCACTAAGCCTAAGACAAGATCTTGGCCTATGCCAAACAGATAAAGGATCTTTCGTCGAAAGAAATTATTGCACTTAATGGCAACAAAACTTTACTAAAAGATATTGAACAGTTTGAAACCTTGGTTATTCTGATCGCTAAGGATGTCGTGAATAATATTTAAAAAGGAATTGGCCTGTTTCATAAAGAGTGTCAGCTGGGAGAGTACGTGTGTGACTACCTATTGTCTCATGATATGAGAAACTTTCTCAATTTGGCCTTTAACTTTAGCAAGTTTATTCATAAAATGGACAAGTTTTGTAAGCAAGTTTAGTTTATCTTCACGATGGATGCATTAGAGGACTAAGTCAGTCAGTTGCACTTTAATTAATTCTAGACAAAATGTAAGAGATTTGGATAGGTCTATGTCAAAGCAAAGGATACTAAACAAAGGAAGTATGTTCTCAAAAGAAACTTGTTTTAAAAGGACTCCGAAAATTCATAAATCCCAAATTAGGGAAAAGGGATAAAATTCTCAAACAAAGTCCAGATACATGAAAACTTCATGAAAGAAAGAAAAATCGGGTTTGAGAATAAATTTGACCCCAAATATTGCTCTGTTACTGTATTGCTAAGCAATTTCATAAAAAACAACTCAGAATAGTTCTAAATTTTTAAGAAAAACGCATAAGGAGAGCTAAGCAATAGATAAATCCTTCTGACTACTTTAGTCTTTGAAAAGAAAGGTTTCAATCTAAAGGGCATGAATACATATGGCATGGACACTTAATCCAAGCTGCAACTCTACAAAAATGTTCTACATGATAAGTTCAACATAGAAGACATCCAGCAACAGGTTCACCAGTCTTCTTATAAACTAGAATAAATACCTCCTGAAAACAGCAAAAGGTGCATTTTGTAGATAAACAACAAGTCTTAGCGATATGTTATGACTTCGTTTAAGGACCCTTTGAATCAGATTCAAGCAAGCAACTCTTCTCAGACTGGAATATTTGTTCCTTTCCTGACCAATTACAAAGTTCTGATTATGTCTGCTTAGTAGTTTTTGACTTCCGCCAAGAACAATCCTGACTTAAACGTATTCTTTTACATCAAGCACTTCATCAAGAACATTTCTGAAGTGACCAAGGAGAATTACCCAAGAGTCTTTATCCCTGAAGTGTCAATATAAAATTGGACCTTTTACGAAGATATTTCAAAAAAAATGAATCGAACTGTTTTCGGAAAGGAATGTGTTCAGATCGGATGGAAAGGAAAGCTGAACAACAGCATCATTTTTAACCCCCATCATAAAGATTTGGTAATAGAGAAACCCTTCATCATCAGCATTTTATCGGCANTTCAGCTGGTAGCTATTTAATTTATAAATAAAAGTAAGAATATTTAAATTAATAAATGTTATATATATTTTAAAACGATGGCTAAATTTTAATAAAATTTATTCGAATGAGAGCACAAGTACTAGAATCGCAGAATGGCAAATTCTTGATTTTGTTTTTTATGTTCTGAAAAGAAGGCATTAGGCGGCTCTCCCTTTAAATCGTTGAGTGTTATGAATAAATACCCCAACTTTAGAAAATTGATTTTGAATATAATCTAGCATTGCACTGAAATAATTTAGTATTAGAAAAGGTTGATTTGCTCGTAAAGACACTAAAATACTCATAAATCTGGAAGCCATCGCTAACACAGCAAAAATGGCCAGATTAGAAACTGAGGCGAAAAATGTCGGCTTACTGATTTAGGATTTTGCAAGTATTAGTTAAATTTGTGGATTATCTCATATTAATTATTACAAAATGTTAGCAAACAATTCCGACGCATTCTCTGATATTTGTTCCAGGGTTTCAGAAGCCATCTACTTTTAGAGCTTAATTTCAAAACAGAAGGTTTTCTTTGAAATCCAGCAATATAAAATTGATAAAATTTCTCCCGAAGTGGCCCTAAAAATATACCGATAAACCTTGCAAAAGTAACTTCTAGCCTGACTCAGATACGATAAGCCCCATCAATACAGCATTTTTCCTAATGCCTGGCATTAAAATTAAAGAAAAATATTTATATGGTTCATGATTTGCTATCTCCATGAATTAGGGATTTCAGATCCACTAAATGTAATTTTTTTTATCGAATTTAGGCTGAAATTGACTGGAAATTGCTTTCCAAGCTTTTTTATGATAAAAGCCCGTCTTTTCTTAAATTCCAATTTCTTAATATCGTCAAAATCAAAAAAAGAGTTGTCTGGACAAAGGAATAAGATGACCTTCTGGCTAAAACTACCGCTCAAGAGGGCACTGGCAAGTGGAACTAAATCTCCAAAGTTTTATTTTTTTAAACCAATGGGCAAGTTTTCAAGACACCAAAACACTGTAGATAGAGATGGCTCAATCATCTTGACGCAAAAAAAAGCAAAGGAAAGTGGACTGATGAGGAAGACTATTTACTTTGCAAATTTGTGCAAGAGATGGGCAAGAAATGGTCCAGAATAGTCATTCAGCTGAAGGGAACTCGAACCTAGCACATGGTAAAAAACAGATATAATTCTCTTCTGACAAAAAACAGGAAAAATAAAAAACATAAGTAGAACGAAACAATGGACAGAATTCTAAAAGGCTTAGAAAAGAAAATTAAAAGCAGCAGTTCAATAGACTCTATTGAAAGTGAAAACTTTGAAATTTAGCGAGCAAAATAAATCTTCAGCCCATAAAATAAAGAAAAGGAAAGCAAGTCAGCTCGCATTTATCAGTAAAAATAAAAAAGATGTTCTCTTAAGCATAATGCTTCCATTGAGACGGAAAGCTGTCTACAACCATGTGAAAATAACAACTTCAGTACCGGATCTGTTTTCAAGTCACTAGCGCTTGCAGACTAGCATCCCTTTCTATTCTAGCCAAGAGTCATGTTTTTTTTCCCGGTTATTAATCAGCCCAGCTCATTGAAAACTATCGACAGCTAGAACAGCTAGCCATTTTGCCCGTAGGACGCGTAGAAGCCATAAAAGACCTCAACAGCCAAAAGCCAGCAGACGATTTAGTACAAAATCAAACCAGTATATATAATACAAAAAAATTATTGATGATTATAATATTCTTATAATATCTTGATTTTTATTTGTACTGAAACACACTGATCATATTTCTCCAAAACCACAATAAAAGTTTAATTAATTTTAATAAATAAAGAAATATATTTATTTCCAATCTTGTCTTGGTTATTTTAAAAGCTGTTATTTTGAAATAGTCCCTTATTTGCTCTTCAGTTGTCCTACCCTGATTCTTCTATGATAGTCCTTAGCGGAATCTATGAATCAATGCGGCCCTGTTGCTAGATGCTTCTTACCTTCTTGTAGAGCTAGTTAGCCATCAGATGTTTCTGTGCTGACTAAAGTGATGAAAAATTCCAAGAAATCGATTTGTCCCAATCTTCCAGCTGCTATGTTTTTGCCTACATTTTCAGCATCCAGGCTTGCAAGAATTCTTAGTAGGCCTCCTTCTATTGAACCTAAATTTGCTTAATGTTTTCCGAGAAAACTCGCTCATCTTCCTACTCCTCCTGGTTCATTCCTGTGATCTTGTCTTAGTCCTGCTAATTCAAAGGCTCTTCAACCTCGATGGCTTTGTCATCATCGAGGGCTGTCTTCTTAGAATGGTCCTTAATTTCTACATCATCATCTGTTTCAGGCTCAACTCGGGATATTTTTTCTAATGTTTGAACAGGCATGGCCATTAATGAGATAAGTAATTGCTATTAGCTTGTCTTCAAATGTTACGAGCTCTTTCTAAGATTGAATTTATTCTTTTCAATGACTTCAGCAATTTTGAGATTTTCACTTGGCTTGTTCTTTATGCCATTGTCCTCATTGAGCTTGACAACATCTAAAATGGTCTTTTTGCTGAAGTCTTCATAGCTTAGAACGATGGGCATATTTTTTACATTAAAACAGCTGTAGCATAATCTGAGCTGATACTCCATATGATTTCCTGACGTTATCTGACTCCCTTTTTTTGGATCGGTTTCGTCAATCAACTAAACAGTTTTAAACAACATTTTTTCGTTATATTAATACCAGCTGACTCCGCAAATTCCTTCACAACAATTGCATATGGGTCTTATCTTTTTTGTAATTTTTCTAAGAAGCTCGAGATCATCTTTACTGTAGTTCCTTGACATAAGCATTTTGTCTTTTTCAAAGCAATCCTTTCGCTTGGCTAAATTTAGGCCGTTTTAAAGTTAACATGAGGAGTTATCCTGGTACTGGCTTTCGGCTAAAGGATTTAAATCTGCCGCTGCCTTGGGCAGGTGGATAAAGTTGATAAGCCCCCATCGCGCTAGGAATTAATGAATTCGAATTATAGCTGAGGCATCTCCCGCCAAACCCTTTCGAGCTTATAAAGGAGTAACGAATTTGGACTTTCCCAACTCGATTATGTGGTTGCGATATTTTTTGTACAGCTCTTCGTTCTTTTCAAATTTTATGTGATTCTAGGATAGAAATTTAGGTACCATTGTGGCTAGAACTCCTTTTCGAACTTTGAACCATTCGGGCATGGCTTTTTTTTCGATGTCATGAATGAGGTTCAGGTTGAACCATTGCGTCCGGGCGGGGATTATCAGATATTTCTGATTGGTTAGCTGGCTCCGGTGGCCCTCGATATAGGGATAAATGGTGAAAGTCTGTTGAGTGAATTCTACATATGGAAAAATAGTTACTTTTGGGGGCTGTGGCATTTTTTTCCTTCAAAGGTTTGATGAAATGAGCTTTGTTTATTAAGTTGTCACCTTATATTATGGAATATCCCTGCGGAGTTTTTACTATATTAATGACAGACGATTTCATTCTGCTCAAACCAATATAAATAAATTAATGCTTAATATTTTTAGCTCTTTAAAATATTCAAATTTATTCTCTTAAAATGCAAAAATAATAATCCTCCCAAAATTTCCAAATTCATAAACTACCTCTCCGCTCCAACTTGACCCCCAACTTTTAAGATGAACTTGAATAAAGACTTAAGTTCATCCCCGCCAAGTAGTAGCTTTCAAATAGGAAGCTGCACCCACACAAAATACTTTAGGAAGCTGCACCCACATAAAATACTCTAAGCTGAGCAATACACATTTGAAAACAGAAATCATCCAAGACAGAAATAATCAAATCTGAACTGTCTGAGTTCAGTTTCTGAGTATGGCCCCAAAAAGATTAACTTTACTAGTATTTAAGATGAGAGCTCTTCGAACTTTGGACAGAATTTATCTGCTCAGAAATAAAAAAAACTGTAAGAATTTAAATCTAATCTCACATAAGAAGATTAACTTAGTTAAATGCTGGCATATTTTTTTGAAGGAAGTAAGAAGGTCTAATTAAAGGACTTTATAAAGGCATCGCTAATGTGGTATTTTAAGGATTAAAACTTTGATATTTAGTTTAGAAAGAAGCTGGAAGAAGAATGCTGTCCTTTCATCTGTACTGCATAACCATAGTATATCTCTTTAAGCGCAATAAACATTTTAATAAAAAAAATAAACATAAAAATATTTTTACACGAAAAAATATTAAATGTCCAGTACAAATAGAGAAAAGAGAAATTAGAGAAATAGTATGATGCGATATTAGCTTAGCTAATGAGTTAGCAAAGCTCAATTTAGGAACAATTTTAAGAACTGAGAAAAAAGCAGGTAAACTTAGATAATTTATAAAAATCGCTAGGCAGTAAAAATAAAAGCATAAAACAAAAATAGAAAGAGCTTCTATAAAAATAAAAAAACATTAAAAAAGCAATTTAAGAGAAAGGATAAAAGATGGTTGCCAATATGGTAAGCCAAATATAAAAAATCGCAAAAGACATTGATAAAAAAACAAATTTATTCTAAAGAAATGCAAGAAATAAATTATAGCTGATTGAAAAACGAGCTTTAGATGTAAAAAAAGTACCCAATAAGGATACACATGAGAGCTAAGAGAAAAGCCAACATGATATTATGTTGAAAAAGTACCAAAATGAAATTTTGAGCATGAAAAGTAAAGCAAAAAAATATGAAAAATAATAAGAGTCAAAACTTGAAAGGCTAAAAAAACAGTTAAAAGCTTCTTAAGATTAGTCCAATTCGTTGCTTAAGGCGAATGCAATACTATAAAATAAGCTGAATAAAGTAAAGGCCAAAATGAAAAATGAAAATGAAGAATCCATTAAACGAGAAGAGAAGCTTTGTCAATTTATTTAGCAAAAGAATGATAAAATATTAGAGCTTTAGACGTTGATAAATACATTATAGATGGCAAAAGCGAAGCACTCAAAGCAGTCATAACACTAAAAATACAATAACACAAAACATGAATAAGCTACAAGGATGAAATCATCAGTTTCTCAAAAGCAAAATCAAAAGCATGAAAGGTTTATCCAAAATCCTAAAAATACTAAACACAACAACTTTTTCAATCAGACAACAACAAATTCTAATTAATGTTAAAATTGTTAGCTTCTCTTGGATTGTATTGAGAGAATCATTGATTTGATTGTTGCGTCGATAAACCAATATCGGCGATAAAACCTTTAAAACTATGTAGCAAAAGATAATTCTAAGTTTCCAAGCTATTAAGAAATGCTTTTATCGAATAGTAAAAATATTTTAAGAAATATTTCTAATGTTTTGTTCATAGCTATCGAGCAGGAAGCAACAGTTCTGATGAAGAAAACCATTGAGTTTGGATTAAATTTATTCTTGGCCAAATGTTCGTTTCTCAAATTTACAGAAATTACTGAAATTAATAATGCCTCTTTTAATTTCAACAATGAGCTTAAGTATGTTGAATCAGAGATCAAATAAACATGTGAAATCAGTGCTTTCAGAAACGGAATTAATGAGAAGTAACTTGGCTCTTTTCTGAGAAGTGCAAAATAGGAGCAGTCGCCGGTTTAGTTTGCGAATCTTTTAGTAATTCTTTCCATTTTCGGAATGGATTAAGTTGCCAGCCCAGATGGGTAGGAGCTAGTGAAAATCTCAGATATGCTAAATGAATTAATTTTAACAGACTTATCTTCAAACAAGTTAAGGTAAAATTATCAAGCATAATAAGAACTGCAACGATTCCAGTCATAGGAATATACAACCTTCTTTTTCTCGAGATTCCTTCTGAACTATTCAAGCTGCAACTGTTGGCTTGAAGTTCTTTTATAATTATGCAGTTCTGGGAATCCTGATATACCCATTTTCAAAAGCATGATGGCCCTTTAAAACTACAGGTATCTAATAAAGGTCCTGATTGGATTCCAGTCTGATACATAAATTTTAGAAAAGGTGTCAATAATACTTCAAAGACTATGCTACTTTTATGCTCAGAATATAAAGATATCCGAATTTTAACTCATTAAAATCGTTTAAGTACTCGAAAGATAAAAGAACCAGAGAAAATAGGCACATTCTATTTTGCTGATAAGCAATCTTTAAAGTATTGTATCTTCATTGAGTTAATTATCATAAACTTGATGTAGAAAAACAATTTTATATTAAAAAATCTAAGAAGTTGATGTTTAAATATAAAAAGATATTTTTTATTTAATTGATGTAAGCAATCAATTGAATTGATAAAAAATATATTTCATACTTTAAAAATTTTCATGTATTCGTTAACCTTTGAGTTACAAACTGTGCAGTGAGATACTTCGTTCATTTGAGCACATTTCAAACATGATATGTTGTGCTTGCAAGGTAAAAAGATGCAATTTTTTTCCGTAATTTTGCAAATGGTGCACTTGTCAGACTTTTCCTTTTCTGTTTTTCTGTTTGTATTCGTTTTTTGGCATTCATAAGTCATGTTTCCACCAAGCTTGAACTGGGTTCCATTCTCCAAAAGAAATCTGGGACTTTGGACTGACTCAGATGACAACCTGAGCCAAGTTCTAAAAATAAGCAATAGTATACCCATTCGTAGTTCCTAGATCCTAAATATACCACACTCCCTCAACTTCATAGATAGTGGAATGAATGTTGCTTAGATGTTGATCTTCTGAAAAGCTAATCTCGTTAGTGGCCTTACGCCCAACGTTGACTTTAGTCTTTTCAGGTAGCTCTATGATGTCTTACATGTTGGGACCCTAGACAATTCTTAATGAAATTTCATTTGATTTTGATATGTTTACCAAAAACTGATTTGATCCCATCTCAACAATTACTCCCTAAGTTAGTTTTAGAAGTACTGTAATGATTCTTGTTTTTTCAGTGATTCTAAGAAAAGTTCCGCTACTACTTCCCAGATCTTTTATAAAGTACTCGCCTTGGTCATACTCGATCTGGGCGTGAAACCTTGAGACACATTCATCAACTATGTGAATCTAATTTTTAGAGTGTCTTCCTATCGTTCCTCCCTGCTATTTCAAGGAGAAGCAAGATGCCAAGGTGGACTCACATTGCTTTATGATCAGCTAGTTGATGTCCTTTTTTTCTCTTCCTTATAACTAAGTGCCTTACCTTTTCTTGCTTTTTCTACTGTCGAATTCATCTTTCATGATATCGAACTCTTCTGGCTATTCTTTCATGACGATTTCACCCTTTCCTTGATAATCTTCTTCTGAAAAGCTTTAAACTAGAAGTCTCTCTCCTTACTCCATTCTTAATGATTTGCCTGTCCTTTTGCCGACTAGGGTCTTACTGGAGTTAAGAGAGCTTTTATCTCTTAAAAAATCGTCATAACTGTGAATTCCTTGGTTAATCCCTATTTCATAAAGATAATTACAAGTCATTATTTTTTTAAGCAAGATTTTCGACTAAATTCCAAGCTCCGCTCTGAAATCCTCCTATGTCAATTGGGCCAAAAAGCTACCATCAATTGAGGCGTTTTCTAAATAAAAATATTTGAATACTAAATGAAGGAGCCAAATGAGACAGACCGATGAAGTTTAGCCAAATCTAGATATCAGAGACTGTCCAAGTTGTAGAATATTTTGGAAGGGTTTAGTATAATCGTTCGAAGTCCATGTATTACTGAAATACTGATTTATTTTCTTTTGAAGCTCTTTATATAAAATTGAATGTTTTAATTTTAACTAGCTTGATAGAGTCTAAGTATTGGCTATAACTTATGTATTTCCTTTACAGAAATTTATAAAAAATCAATAACTATTTCTGTTAGATAACTCATTCATCAATTAATATGTCTGACCAGTTGGAATATTTAAAATAATAACATATCTTATTCATATAAAATATACATAAATCCTACAAAAAATGATGAGCAAAGGTCTTATTTTGTCGGCTTTGGTAGCCGTGGCTGCAGTATCAATCTTCGTTATTGAACAAAATAGCTAAGTTGATGCCTTCGAACAATGGAAACAGTAGTTCGGAACAGGGCTCACTTTGGGTGAAGAACCATACAGAAGATTTATCTTCAACCAAAACGTCAGAGAAATTGAAAGACATAATGCTGACTCCACTCAGACATACAAGAAGGGAATCAACCAGTTCACTATCTACACCGAAGAAGAGTTCAAGATGAAGTTCCTTTCCGATAAAATGATTCCCGAATTCGACAATATAGAAACTGTCAGTTTTGACTCTGCAGCTCCAACTGGAAATATTGACTGGAGCTCCAAAGGAATCTCTAGAGTTAAGAATCAGGGTCAATGTGGCTCATGCTGGGCCTTCAGTGCCACTGGAGTCATGGAATCCTGGAGAATTATTGTGAAGAAGGAGGCAAAGGCAAGTGTTGAGCTTTCCGAGCAACAGCTCGTCGACTGCAGCAAGCCTGAGAACCACGGCTGCAATGGAGGATGGCCATCAAGAGCTATTGACTACGTCATTAAGCATGGAATTAAAAGTGAGGCTGAGTATCCCTATGTTGGTAGAGACCAAGCATGCAAGGTCCAAGGAGGATCTTTCAAAGTATCAAGACAATTCTCCACAAATCAGGCTTCATGTAGTGGCCTTATCAATGGTTTAACTTCTCGACCTTTGTCAGTAACTGTAGATGCTAGCAATTGGTCCAGCTACCACTCAGGAATCCTCGCAAATTGTGGCACATCTATCAATCATGCAGTCCTTCTCGTCGGATCTGTCGATGGAGCTTATAAAATCAAGAACTCCTGGGCAACATCTTGGGGAGAGGGCGGGTTTATAAGACTTGCCGGAGCCGGAAGCCACAACACCTGTGGAGTTTGTACATATGGAGGAGTTTATGTTGGCTGATTCCTATATCATGATTTATCGTCTTTAAATCTATAAATAAAATTGAATGTCTAAACTATGAAGGCGCAATTACCAATCGTTAGTCAGCTGATTTCAATTTCAATAAACCTGTTATGCTTTTATTGTATTGCGTATTGCTGCTTGATTTCTATAGTTTAAATTTAATGAGCTCAACTGATCAATGGATCAACTGATAAAAAATATGGAGCAGTAGGGAGTTGAACCCTAGGCCTTGTGAATGCAAATCACACGCTCTACCAACTGAGCTACAACCCCAGGATATTAATTTGCAATCAATGTGTGTCTTATCGTCAAAAATACTCTTTATTTCTTCCCTTTATTCATCTTTCTAATCATTTCAAATCATGAGTTTAAGATGGATTTTATCTTTTTTCAAACAAACATTATTATTTTGGTAAATTTAGATAAGTAATTGTTAAATGAGTGATCTCTTTCATACATACGAATAGCAATTTATCAGCGAAATAAAATAGATCGGATCAAAGTTATCAGGCATTTCTAACCTATCAAACCGTATTTACTTGCCTTAGAACAAATTTAGATAAGAAATAGCTTGCATTCACAGACCTCAAAAATGATCTGACTCAGTGTGAGAAGAATATCAAACTGATGTAAACTGAAATATCGACTCTTGATTCGCAAACCAAGTTTTAGTACTTGAGAAAAGTAACAGATGTTTTAGTACAGGTTAGGCAGTATAAGAAGGATTTCGACTTCGTCAGAAAAGGGTTGTATAAATAAGAAAGTAACTATACTCTGTAGAAGAATAAGGAAATGCTGATAGGAGCAGAACTCGATGTAACTATTTGACTAAAGTAGTAATCTTGCAATGAAAACCCAAATGAAAAGTTTATACGACAGGGTGAGAAGCTGTCAGATGCAAACTATAAGCTCAAAGAAGGGGTCAAAGTACTGTACTAGACAGAGGACATTAGTAACAATATCGGTATAGAGCTCCAAGATCATTCAGGCAGATTAATAGAAAATAAGGAAAAGCTAATAGGAATGAGAGGGCAGTTGAAAAAGAGCTAAAAAGCAATACAAAGGATGGCCGCACGAATTCGAAGAAATAAATTCATTCTCTTCTCTGTGCTAGCCTTAATCGTCCTTATAGGAATCATTATTTTAGGAATCTACTTTGGTGGAAAGAACTGAATGATTCTAAACTTATTAATGTCACAGAGTTCAACTGACTAAACTTTTATATTTTTACTTAAAAGAATGTAAATATACTTTTCGAAAAATCATTTAAATAGATTAGTTCAATTTTCAATTTTTTTTAATTTTCTGTATTAGTAACTAAAAAAAACTGCTTTTTTCAATTTTATTTTTGTACATAACTAAAAGAATAATAATAGCTATGTCGTTTTTTTAAAGATTTAACTTTGTTCATATTTTGCTTTTTGAAACTTTTCCTTTAAAAAATATTTGGACAGGCTTAACAAAAAAATGATTTGATGGTTTTATGTTTTATTTGCTTTTGTTTGGTTTGATGGTTTTATTAGACAACTAGCAATTCTGAATTGTTTCTCGTTAATGAGATATGCTTTTTACTTAATTTTATTGCTATGAAAGATTTTCTTCCAGATTTTCCAGATTTTTACTAATAGATGGTATGTGGTAGTTTCGATATTAGAAAATATTGTGTATCTTCGGAAAAGATATCAATTCTCTGTGGGCGTGAATCATCGTGGTCGCCCTTAGCTATTCCTTTCTTGTGTTCTTAACTTTGAGGAAATATCTTTTCATTTACTATCTTCTGTTGGTTGTTCCTTTCTCAGCTGATTAGTCAAAAATTGTGACCTGATGACAAGAAGAAGACTGCTACTTTCTCATCAGAAACTTTCTTCTGGCTGATTTAGTTGGAATTACAGTTTAAGCTTCAGAGTTTAATATACTGTAGCGATGAACGGGGTTTCGAATTATTTTTAATTAATTTTTTTTCTATTTTCTTACATTATTTGCAATTTTCCCTTAGATACTATCTCTTATTGAGTTAGAAGTAGTTTCGTAGTTTTTTGTCAAAACAGAGTCACTATGGCTCGCTCTTGTTACAGATTTGGATGCTAAAGTATTTTAACAAAATTTTTTTAGTAAAATTCTGCTACCATTTTTATTGCAGCTTTATTTAGGGGTATTTTCAGGTTTGAAAGATCTGCATTGGTTTCTACTGCATTTCTTGATGAACTGCTGATCACATAAGTTCATTTGCTCCATGTAAAACGTAGCCAAGCCTTTTTATTGTCTTTCATTGAAAGAGCAAAAATACTGATCTTTTTATTTTTAACCTTCCATAATTAATCGAATTCTAATCAAAAACCTTATTCAAAAAACAGAATACATTTAGAATACTCTTTTTAATCTAAACTTGTTACGAAATTCCACAAAATTCTATTTATTTGTTAATTTCAATAAACTTATTTAATACATAGTTTCGATTCTAAAATTATAAATTTAATAGAATCATTAATTCATATTTTACACATATTATTATCAGACAGTGTCAGAAAAAGTACTTATCAAGCATCATCTATGCAGCTTTAGCATCCGAGAACACCTGCTGTATTCACAGTAAATCATTTTTTGCTTTTGCAAATAAGGGTTTCAATTAAATGATAAGCGCTGCATAGTCTTCATTGAAGTCACTGCTATCATAGAGCTTGTAGTTGAGCACTTGAGCTTAATGCAATATCAGCTAAGCCTATGCAGATTATCAGCTTAATAAAGTCGAGCTAAATTTTGTCATTATAAAGAGAGAGAATCCAACAAGCATGCTTATTCTGAGAGTAGTTTAAGTGCCTACAAAATAATGTCCTTTTTATGTCAAATAGAAAGTTTTATAATTTAGTGATCACGATTTGATTTGAAAATAGATTTGTTTTTTTATAAATTTACTTCCAAAAAAATTACTTCAAAATTGGA
>VOMN01106869.1:0-29247 GCA_014899125.1 Orchestia grillus | reverse complement strand
CTGATGTAAATTACTTGTGGTAAATAAATATTTCTAAATGTTTGTATGCTTATTGCGTACTCTGGAATTCTTATTGTTCTATTCGAAACTAGAATGAATATGCACACCAGTACATAAAGTACAATCGAAAGTTAACCCAATATTTCCTTCATTTTAAAAATGAGTTGGTCAATTTTGGGTTAAAATGCCCGCATCCCAGTCCAAGTTTCTCGCCCGGGCATCTGTAATTTTGAGCTTGTCCAAAATTTCTTGCCGCAGCAAAAAAGGTAGATTATATAGATGGTTGGAATTAACATGTAGGACTTACTGACGGAGTAAATTCTTGAAAGAAAATGCCCGCGTTATCTGTCGCTTTTGATGCAGGACTTGCTGAAGGAGTTCGCTGAGCGCCAGAAGAGTCCGCGTCAGAACCACCGCGTGATCGACGACCGCTACCTCAACTGGAGGCCTTACGTGGTCACCCCTGACGACCCTCCCCAGCAGTCGGCCAACAACAACTCCAATGGTGGTGGTGGTGGAGGCGGTGGTAGCGGCGGCGTTAGCGGGGGTTGCGGCGGCGGTGGTGGTGGCGGCGGTGGAGGTGGTGGAGGTGGTGGCGGGAACGGCACTTCCGCCACCAACACGAAAGACAAAAAGAAGAAGACCGCCGAGTAGTAGAAGCAGCACGCCTCACTCGGTGTCTTTAGAGGAGCTATGAACAATTTGTGCGAAACGTGGAGCGCCGGCTTGCGTTCCCAAATCGTGCTTCTAACGTGCCGACCGCCACTGTCGACATAAGTGTTTGACGTGGTTGTTGCATTCACACAGTCGCTGTCGACATATGTGTACGACGTGTTTGTTGCATTCACACAGTCGCTGTCGATATATGTGTACGACGTGGTTGTTGCATTCACACAGTCGCTGTCGACATGTGTGTCCGACGTGGTTGCATTCACACGTTTACCATCGATTACTCAGACCTTACGAATGCCCCGCCGGCCACCGGGACACGGACTCTTGGCAGGTAAATGAGAGCGAATTCTCTCCAGCTCTATAATGAAGGATGGTAGCTGGATAGTCTCGTTAGATTTGTGAAATTGTGTGCAGTTGGCTTGGCTGAGTTGTTCTACTGGCCGTGGTGGTGACGGTTGAGGGGATGGTGTCCTGCGGTCGCTGGTTTACAGAGCGAGCTCTCAGTTCCACCTGTAGCTGAAAATTTTCACCCGCGTGATCTCGTTCAGATCTCGCCTCTTTTGGTCTTGTGGAAAGTAAGCTCACCTTTTTTTCGTAACGATTTAAAATATTTTTGCATTCACCCCGTTATGAGAGGTGCTAGTAGAACTGGTGGCATTTTGAGAGGAGCATGACAAGGGTCGTACGTTGCAGTAAGTGCTTGTGAACGTGCTTGTACGTTGGAGTAAGTGCTTGGTCGTCCCTGGAGAGTGTTACGGAAGTGACGAGTTGTTCTTAGTAAAACCTCACACGTCCGGCAACTTCTGGGTCTGGAAAAATCCTAAATCACAGGTTGTCCTTCAATAAGCACCCCTAAAATTCCCTGCCTGGTTTTAGAAAGCCACCTGCGTCCTAGCGGCCGTCCTTCAAACTTTAATTATTCCTGTAAATTGAAAATTATGCCTGAATGAAAATTATGCTTGAATGATTGCTGAATGAAAAAGTCCGAATTTTGGGAGGTCATACTTTCCGTGGCTAGGTGGTGCTGGCAGCCTGTTCCCGCCAGTGCAGTTGTGAATACTCAGCTTGCAGGCAACACTGATAACGTAATCTGGCTCCTTACTTTAATTTTGTGCTCTGCTACTCTTAAATCTTGTTTCTTAGCATAAATGCATCGTACTTCTCTTGGTCATCCAAGATCGCGTGCTAAGTATTCAGACGAGGACCGCTATGTTTGTGAGTGGATTTTTTCCTCCGTGAATTGTTGGATAAAAAGCAGCCGTGGCATCGAGTGAGAAAAGTAGGAAATTATCTAATGCGTAAACCGAATGCCTTCGCTTCAGAATTTCATTGGCGTTTTTCCATTGCCGTCAGAGTAATTCCCCACTAGCTCTCCTTCTGTATTGCTGTTTGTTTTCCCGAGAAAGTTTTGTGTTCAGAATATATGGGGACCTAGGAAGTGTCGCGAGGATTGACGCTGTCGAGTGTTTTCCTAACTTTGTTCATTCAATTAGTATGTGAACTCTGGTGCGGCTAAGCCGACCATATCTGAGAAGCATCTGTTGACTTTGATCATCGAATTTGCCAAACAATGCGCAAAGTGAAGGCGTGGTATTTTAGTATCGTTATCCAGTTAATATTCGAAAGATCAAGCACCTCGGCAGTTGCAAATATCGGCAGCATATACGGAGAACTTGTTACACCTTTGACCTTATGTTTAGACTTCGTATTTATTTTTGCCCTCTCTTTAGATTCTTCAGGAAACCACTACTAGAATTTCAGAGATACTAGTTAATCTGTTTCTGTTTTTTAGCCCTAGGTGCAGGGTCATAAGGAAACGAATATTAGAATTTCAGAGACGTTATTTCTACCATTTCTAGAAGTGCAGAGATCTGTCACTAGTGGCGTATTTCAGAACTACCAGTGATCTCAAGGACGGCTTGCGTTCTGTGCACGATCTTTATTTGAGATAATTGTAGACCGTTGTACAGCCTGATACAAAATGACGGGTCGAAAGTGCACAAGAATTTTAGAGGCATCTGCAGTACGCTTCCGAAATAAAAACTAGCCACATGTCTTTTTTATAATGAGCCCTTGTTCTACTTTCGTAACATAGGTGTCTGAGATGCGTTTTGAACTTTCGACCTGTTCATTTTATGTCACCCTGTTTTAAGTCTTTTTTCACTATTGTAGTTCTCGGAAGAACCTGCCAATTGAATGTGAATAGATATAAATACATCAAGTTGTAATGCCTGCTCAAATTGTGATACTAAGTAGAAGACGTGTCAGTGTAGCAGATTTTTGTCAACTGGTTGGTTGGAGACATTGTATCGTGGATACGGTCGCTTCTTAATTTACATTCGCTGCTAGTTCGACAAATGAAGCGGGTTGCTGGTCACCGTGTACCTCCAGTTATTGTCGTTAGAAGCTTAAAGGTACTGTAAATTGAAGATGCAAAAGCACTCCGTTATGTCGGCAGCGCGAATAGTGGACGTCTTGAGGAGTTAGGTGACTCTTATGTCGGAAATCAGCCACGATGTATCACCCACAAAATTTATTTGACTCTTCTTATGGAACCTTAGACGTGTCAGATCAACTTCTGTGTAGCCGTTCTCAACGTACTTTGAATATGTACTCTCTGTCAACGTCGCATCGTTCTCCAAATTTTGCAAATTTGCGTCGAATTGGTTAACATTTTTTCCTGTAACTCTATTCTTATTCCTAATCGTTGTAAGGTGAGATATTTTTTCATTTATGATGTCGAGAAACGTCTTCTTAAGGTCGTCTAGTGTGACATTTAAATTAGCTGAAGAATAATGATAAGAATTTTACTGGCTTGTGTCCTGTTGGATGGGCGTTGGTGTTCGCGAATAAGGCAATGAAAAGCATCTTGGAAAGGTACAAATTAGCTCCTAGGAATTTTGGTCATGTATCATAAGGTTGGTTTTTGAGCATAAGTTTCTGTACTATGTTTATTGTTGATAAAGGTTGTGTATATTCTGATGTTCTAGCATGTGAAGTATGTAACATACTTGTTTTCTTTCCGGTTGCGTGAATCAAAATCACATTTTACTGCGTGCAAGTATTTGAAGTACTTAATTGTGCCGATTATCTAAGATACTGTTTGCTGCGTGCCGAATATCTAAGGTACTGTTTACTGCGTGCTGAGTATCTAAGATACTGTTTGCTGCGTGCCGAGTATCTAAGGTACTGTTTACTGCGTGCCGAGTATCTAAGGTACTGTTTACTGCGTGCCGAGTATCTAAGATACTGTTTGCTGCGTGCCGAATATCTAAGAGACTTTGCTGAGGGCCGTGTTTCTTAGAGTTATGAGAATTCAAAACCTTGACCTCATTGAACTCAAATCTTCCTGATTGTCTAAATTATTCGTGTATTTCATAAATAATGTGGCTAATAAATTTATTGATTTCTGCACCTTGATCTAATAGAACTATTTTTTAACTGAAAATCATTTGCATGACGGTACGGCGCAAAACAAAAAAGTACAATAAAACTCGTTTACAAATAAGCATCTCTGAAAAATTTAAGGCCGCCAAACTGTCTTATTTTATATTTAATCCTAAGGAAAAATATAGAAATACTTAATGCGATGCAAAGTATCTTAGACTTTTTGCACCATGCTCAGTATCTTAGACTTTTCGCGCCGTGCCCAGTATCTTAGATTTTTCGGGGCCATGCCCAGTATCTTTAACTTTTAAGTGCCATGCCCAGTATCGTAAACTTTTAGGCGCCATGCCCAGTATCTTAAATACCGTGTGATGCATTACCAAAATATCGAAGATGGTCGCTGTAACGTACTGGAGGCATGTATTTCTTCACCACTCTATAGTATTAGAGATGTGTCTAGCTATTACGCCAACGAATTTCAAAGGTACTGGCTGCTCCTTTTGGAGGGAATCTTTTTCGCCTCCCCTTCGTTGCTGTTGTGCTTCTATCATATAAGAATATATATAATTTCTTGTGGCAAAAGTTCGAGTACATACTTCTTAACTCTCGATCATCGAGTACCATGTACGACATTTTTCACTGTTTTTCCCTAAGTTCGTATTGGTTTGGGCCAGAGAATTTTCGATGTTTTATTTGCAATAGGGGATGTAATTCTTTATTGGATCACCTCACACCGTTGTGAGCGCTGGTAGCCTGGCTTCTCTCAATACACGTTCTCGATGTGTTCGTTGCTTGAGAGATATTCCCCTTAATCTATCTTGACTTTTTAATAAGTTTTAAATTATGTTTTTAATATTAATAATATTACGCTCCGTATTTCACAGTGGTTTTTAGTTAGAACTGTTGAAAAATTTTAATTCTTTCGATCGCTGATCATTCTTTTCTTTTAAACTCGAGGATTTTAGCGAGAAAGACGCGAGTTGTCAACCCAAGCAAAAGCATAATAGTGGGAATTCGCGATATATATTTATTTCTTAAATAGGCTGCAAAGCTTTACTTGGTCTTTTTTGCCATGATGGTCCTAAAATTTCGAAAAACAAATGCCCTGAATAACTTGATTTGAGTGCACTGTTTATTTGAGGTTTATTTTTTAGACTTTACTGAACAGTCGATGTATTAATACACCAATAGAATTTCTTTTTATATCTAGTTACTTCATCCATATAATAAAACGGGCATTTGACCGTTAGTGAGCTGCTAACTTTTGGTGTGACGGAGATACGAGAGTTGAACTGGAGTCGTATTAACGCATTAACTAGAGTAACATTTAGCTCAGTTGTCATGTTATCTTGGTTGAGGCCTTCTCTTCGGGGAGGCCAAAACCCCTCCTGAAGTGGGCTCATAGTGTCTGCTTTCGTCAGTTTACCTTGGGGGACTTTGCGCTCCGTAGAGGTCACTTTGATTGCCGTCTACCCAACAAGTAATTAATATTCTTAATATTTCACTTCTGATTAACCCGTGGAGTCCTGGACGTATAAAAAGTTTTCCAAATTTGTTCACAATTTGGTAGATTTAACACATCAAGGGGAAATCGAGCTGAGACGGTGTCCTGTATGATGACTCCAAAGGGTTAAGGAAACCTTTCGTTTCTGTCCCCTTCTTTTCTCTCGCGTGACAGACGAAGCCTCGTGAAATTGGTCTGGTGGCGTGCAGTAGAACCTCCGTGTTGTAGAAGTCAACTTCATCCTGTAGACGTGTTTTTTTAATACTCTCTGCCACACTTGAAATACTTTCAGCGTTGTCACAATTGTCGACATGTCTTTCATGGCGTGTGGCACAAGGTGTGTTTCCAATGGTACGAAGTTAAAATTTTAGTGAACAATTCAGTTTGAATTTCATGCAAAAGCAGGAGTACACTGGTAAGGAATTGAAAGGCCATTTTTTTGTTAAAAGAATCTTGCCTTGAAATGTAATTTTTTGCTGACCTACAGCCCCTGATTTCTGGTTCTTGTGCAATCGTGAACTGGGACGTATTCATGGACAGTGAAAACTCATATTTATCGACATAAAATTTTTCGAAAACAAATTGTATTTCTCTTTTTATTTTTAGAAATCATAGGTTTTCCCATTTCAAATAGGTCCACCTTGTAATGTTCGCGTGAGGCTTATTTTACTATAACACTCTGAAGTCTTTGCGCCGATCTCCATTATTATATCGCGTCCGTATATAGGATACATGCCTTGGAGGCCTTGATTTAACATTGTCTGTCGCTCAGTTAGTATCGCTCTACCTCAAGTTGGATAAAAATCTTCCGAAGTTTCGAGACACTTCCGCTATTATTTCAAAAATTTTAGGATTTTGAATTTATTTCGCAAGACTACTTGCGTTAATAAATCCTTTGAATCCTGGGCATATAACATTTTTTCAAATTTTTCGCAATTTGGTATGTTTAACCTAGTAAGTAAAAATTAAGCTGAGAGACTGAGGTGTCCCTGTACGACTCGTTAGGGATTGATAAGTAGGAATATAATCTTTTCTCGTGCATTAAAAGGAATGTGTACGAACCTAATCCTAACAATTGTTCTTTACAAAATACAATTCAATTGATTCGTAATTGTTTGTTTTAGCCTAATGTTAGTCCAATATTTACGTCAGTATGTTCCCAAACAATGACCAAACGTCCCAAATAAAGAAACTATGACAGCTTTTCGTTTTGCTTCCCAATATCCTCGGACGTATTCTCGCACCGCAAGATCTGTACAGGTTGAACTTCCCAAATCCGGCAGCTTCCGGACCCGAGATTCGCTGGGCCGTGAAAAATTCCGTATTGTCAACAGTTGCAGTTCCCTCATCTTGACGATTTCAGCATCTGTCATCTGGTGAACCGTTGGAGTAACTATAGTAATGTAAGCTCCCCGGATAATAAATTAGTCACCTGATGTTTTTCAAGCTTCAGGGTATTATTTTTAGAGCTCATTTCAAGGATGACAACCGCTGGGTGCATTGAGCTAGAACTGTCGTTAATTGGCATGACAGTCATTCAGGACATGCCAGGCATTTGACTGGCCAGCTAAGTCCCGAACATGAACCCAATAGAAAATTTGTGCGACCACCTGGAACGAAAAGTTAGACGTCGAGAAGATCATCTATGTACCAGGCCACTTTAAGAAGTCATTTGATGTACGAGTAGTTTAACATCGACTACGTGTATACAAGGACCAGGATTGTGTCGTACGAATTATCCTCGCGCAATGGTAAAAAAGACTCACTTATCGTCCATTTGTTCGTGAACTATTCCCATCAATGCAGAATAGTCTAACCTGATGAAAGTACCATGAATGGTGGTGAAAATGAGATTATATTGAAGTTTTTAAAGCCATTAGTTACGGAATTAAAATTATTTGAAAAAAAACTTTTTGTGTCCCACCCTCTGTAGCACAGTGTAGTTTCTAGACAACAATGCATAAAACCTCTCTCAATAATTCAAAATTAATGATCAAGAATAATCGCGAATTGAAGCAATTGCCGTCCGAAACAAATATTTTTACTCGAAAATCTTTTAAAGCGAAACAACATCCCAGCACACCTAAGAACTGAGGTTTATGCACTAACATTGTGTTTTAATTGCAATAAAAGATGTGTGCCGTAAAAGGATAATGCAGCTTGAGAAGTGCGGTACTCCTAAGCCCGATCAGGTAGCACATTGTTCGTGGCACCTCGTGTGACAGGAGCTCGAGGTCTTGAAATTGACACGAGCGCTGACATCCGTCGGGGCTTTTCTTGTGGCCTATGAAGTCACTCTAGGATTCAGCCATGCACGTGTGGTGAAGTCCCTCTAGGATTCAGACAGGTACGCGTGATGCCCTCTAGAAATAACACGTCGTGCAAACAAGTTGGATCCTGTTGCTCTGTTGACTGTGCGCCTAGCACGTCAAGAAATTTCTCAGAGTATTTCTCTATGTCATATCATGAATTTTGCACCCAAGAGAGTTGTGACTGGTAATCTAGTGGGTCAAAAAAGATGCTCCCAACAATCAGAGGTCGACATAATTCCCGCAAGTCTTCCGAACTCTATCACTGCCTTTTAAACCAGTCTCCATTGAGGTGCCGTCGATTCTCCACGCCAGAGTTGTGTAATAATGCGAACTGTTAGGAATCTTCATGGGACCATTCTTATAACTTCAAATTCATTAAAAATTAAACCATGTAACCTGAATGCGAGCATGAAACTAAAAATGTTGAAGTTGAAACTGAGTCCTGCTGTTGAGATCACAAAAAATATGGCAACGTTGGTGACGCCCCAAATGTACATCCTCTTTTAGCAAGGGCTGTAGCGTGTGTTGGAACTCTCCTGATACAAAGATTGGGCGTGAACTGGGAAGCATTTGTTAAATTTTTTTAATGATATGATGCTTAATCAAGCCAACTTTCTGCTTAACTGCGTATGACATCTATAGCACGAAAGAATTTGTTTCATGTAGCTTTATTATGGCACTTTACGTCATAAATGAAGCTGCATCTTGCTTAGATTTTCTCATTTCCTTTCGTGGATTTCGGTTATTTTGCGAGGTTCGTCTGTTTCAAGGTGAGGCCGGAAAGTTCACTTTGCTGTGAAGTAAAAAATTACACTTGATTGAACGAGTGGGGTGTTTTGTACTGCTCATTGATCAAAGTAATGCGTGATCAACTAGGATGAAAATGGACTTCTGGGTCATAGTAGAATGCGTGGGAATACCAAAGAAAACAGGTTTTGTACACTCAAACTTTTTTTTATACGACCAAATCTTAGAATTAGGTCCTTCAAGCTGTTTTATAAATGAACCAATAAGAATGGGCTGCTGTATAATCGGAAGCCCTGCGTCTTGACTTTTCATTAGATTCCTGCTTAATGAAGCCAAGCATGACGAAGTCTTTTCAATGGCTTCAGCAAAAACGACTGGAGAGATAGAGACTTGGTACTTCAATGAAGAACAATGAATTGCATTCTATTAATATTATCCAATACCACAATACTTTTAACCTTAACTTTTTCTCTTCCCTTTCCCACACAATCCGTCAGAGGGGCAAAAGACCCATGAATGGAAAATTAAAATGAAAAAACTCTCAGTCTGCTTGCCTGGGAAACCAGTCAGTCAATCAGCCATGTGGCTGTGACGCAGGCAAGTAGGCGGAGCATCACCCCAGACTGGCATGACATTGTTCGGTAAGCTGTCGCACGTATCGTACTGTAGTCTGTCTACCCTACATCTGGACCTTGTCGCCATGTCTTCATCCATATTTATACAGCCTCCACGCATCGCGTGATCAGCTCTAGGCATACGGAAGAAGCAGACTCATGGCGCCCGCCGTCTGTGCCGTGTCATGTTTTAGGCCTCACGTTCGTGTCGTTTGTTATTGGTCAGCACATCACATGGCTCTATCTGAATACAATGTTCGTGCTAAGAAACCAGGAATTACGGCAATAATGTTTGATTTTCCTCCGTGAATTGGCAGGTCGTATGTTAGTTTTGTCTTTTTTAGGTAAAATATAACTGATATAAAGTCAAGTGATCACGAGTCTCGTAAGTCGAAATCTAAAGCTTGAAGAATATCGTTTGGTGAAGAGGAAGAACTTCACTGGCTTCACTCCGTTTTCACTACGAATAGACGTGTCTCTTCCTTCGAGTTTTTCTCACAGATTTTCCCCCATTTACCGAACTTGAAGCGTAGCAACAATTTGACGCATGCGTATCAAAATTTGTTCAATTCTTTTAGTACAGAATCGCCTGCACATCTCAGAAATAATCAGTGCGGTGTTAGAAATTTGGCAAGAATTCTTGTCGGAGCCGCCGATGCTTCCAGAACGATAGGCTTTAAAGGGCTCTGGGTGCGGCATCCGGTTAAAGTCTGCCGGTTGGGAATTCAATCCTTGAACTTCATATGGTTGTCATCGCTTGCATTTTGTCTACGAGAGACTCGTGATCGGCACGTAAAGAGTTTCTGCTGATCTCGAGTGAAGGCGAGCGTCACGAATGTTCAATAGAAACCATTACTGAAGTTATTCAATAGGAATCGGGAAATTTGTACAGTTGTGTCATGCTTGACACTATAACTATTTCAATGCGTATAATAAGTTTTCTCGTGGCATGCGATTAGCTCAACAATGAAGGTGCTAATAAATGCAATTCTTAGAAAAATAGTTTTCAAATTTAATGTTTAGGGGTACGACTACTTGTCATGAATGAGAAATTTCAGAATGAACGATGAGAAAAATTTACCATCAGGAAAATATTACTAGAAAAGTACAAGGAAAATGTTAGGTTTAGAACTGCTTATTTATATATTTTTTTACATATTCTTCCGGGCACCCAAAAGAATGTGGGTAAGTTAAGTCCCTCTCAGTATCCCAGGGATTTCGCACTCCTTGAGAGACGTAGGATTCTGCGCCCTTCAAGAACCAGACGAAGCGTTAGTTTTTCTTGCTAAATAGACAAATTCTGACACACCTACGAACACTTCCTTAAAAATTGAAATTAAGTAATAATTTATCTGTATTTGTTCGTATAACTACTATTCTCAAACTTACTACAAAAGCCCTATGCCCACACAAAGGAAGTATGTACTCCAATGTTTGCATCATGGAAGAATGTACTCCAATGCTTGCATCATGGAAGTATGCACTCCAATGCTCGCATCATGAAAGTATGTTCTCTAATGCTTGCATCATGGATGTATGTACTCTAATGCTTGCACAATAAAAGTATATACTTCTGTGCTTGGCAAATAAAAGTATATACTTCGGTGCTAGCACAGCAAAAGTATGTACTTTGTACTGTTGTGTGTTTTCCTACAGGTATTATCACCCAATACACATATTGTAAAAGACGTCCTTTTGATTTTATATCTTTCCGCTTGGAAATGTCGCGCTTGTGGGCTCCGTGGTGCACTGGTAGCGTGATGGCTTCGTAACCGAGAGGACCTGGATCGAATCTCGGCTCAGTCAAGGCGTTTTAACGTCCCCAGGGAGTACTTCCCCTAGAAAAGGAAGTTCAACCCACACATTCCTCACATCCCTCACCACACCAGTAGTTGTAAGGCATTGAAAACCCAACGGTAAAACGTGTTGGAACTAATAAAGGTTCTTGTAGCTTACGGCCCGCAAACACTCGTGCAAGAGGTGGGGTTCTGCAGAGAAAGTACTCTCCGCTCGGCTTCGAGTGAGGAGGGTCCAGGTTCTGCACCTGGTTTTCTAATCGTGGATTTTCGAAGAGCCACAAAGTGCTCCTCCTAAGGGAAGCTCAAGCTCTACATTTTCCCTGCACTCATACATTCTCCTGGTGATTAGAAGGCGTTTAAAAACTAACCTGTTTTACTGTCTGTCTCCTCTTTGGAATGAAATTTCTTTCTTTTCTTCATCAGGAAAATATTACTAGAAAGTGCAAATAGAGAGGGCAATCTGTTTACTTAATATTTGTGCCTTTCGTTGTCTCGGGATGCTTCAGCCTCTGTTAAAACACAATTTCTCAGCGAATACGGTGGTTAAACTTCTTGGAATACTTCGTAAGTGGTGCACCTATATAGCCCCAAGCTTCACTCGTGTGCCATCTTTTTGCGCATGCCGTTCTTGATATTTCTTTCCCAAAGGAAGCACTCCGCCTGTGGCATCGAACCGGTGGCCTCGACGTTAGTAGGCAAGCACGTTGTCACTAGCGCTCTTGTCGTAATAATAAAGACAGAGATATGAAATATATGTTAGCACAGAAATATTGATGAAACCAAGGGCAATATTCTTCGTATCAACAAACCGAAGTGTATAGATAATACATTCCAAGCATTATACACTATGTTTGTATATTTTCCCGATGAACGATTGTTGTCGTTAAATTTTATTGAAAAGACGAGAATAATCAGGCCTTGAACTTCAAGCACGATTTTTCCAACAAGAAAGTTTCAAAATTAAAAATATTTTTGGTATTGATATTCAGAGGGTGCATAGCTTCATTCGTTTTAATTTAAGTATTTCGTAAAAAATTTAGGTACCAATGTTGGTAGACCATATGAAAAGTTAACAATTTCAGGCAAATTAAACTCAAATATTTATGAAAATGAAAAATAATTACGTATAAAACAAAGTGTCGAATTTATGCATGGCTAATAGGCACACTTGTGGCCGTGTGTACGAATTGACTTTAATAGCTTACTCATTTACTCACATAGTTCGTATATCTTCATTAATCAATTTGTTTGATGCGCACACTATTCAATTCATTGAGCTAATATCCTATAAATCAGCCATGTTCTTACACGTATTATTTACTATTGCTGGTAGATAAGATTCACAAAAGCATGATAGTCAACCATGTTGCTGGACATACTAGTAAACCTAGTTGCTATTCAAATTATCTCACCTAGATGGTATACATATTGATCGACCTGTTTAATAGAATATTATCCAGTATGGTTGCGTAAAATATATTCATCACAAATATTAACGTTCGGAATGCCAGTTGGCCATTAGTAGCAGCTGCAGTATTTATAAGGTGATCATAATAGTAATAGATGCGGCACCTTCGCTGATTTATTCGGCAAAAATTCTAACATTAAAACAATTTATACAGTTTATCACCACAAGTGTTACATCATCTAAATAATGTTACACACATAAATTTCTTCAACTATTATGGTCGGGAATTTATATGCAGTTACTTGTGGCCCCGAATAAGTTCCATGATCTCTAGGGCGCTCTACAGGATCCACTATCTCGGATGGTTTTACAGAAGCGACGGATTGCTGCTGATGTAGTTGCTATATGTAAGTGCGTCTTGGCGATGATTTTTCAACAGTTTTATTATGGAAAGAGTGACGGTCGAGTTAAAAATGAACTAAGGTTTTTTCATTAACGTAAAAATACACATCTTTCTGCATATAGGCAGTCTTAAAAACTTAGCAGCTTGTTTGGGCGATCAAATAGTGTCTGTCTAGAGGCTAAACTTTAATTCATTATTTGTCATTTTTTATTGATTGTAGTTCTACGCTGAATGTAAATTAATTGTGGTAAATAATAAATGTTTCAACACGCTAGCTTCCCAGAATCCCGTGTCTTGTACTCGGTAGAATCAAAATTATCCTCATTTACGAGCCCTGGATATCATGTCCATGAGAAATATTCATACCGTTGCTTCTCAAGACCATGGTATCGATACTTCTACTGCTCTTCGAAAAGTTCTAATGCAAATAAAAGGATTTCGTCCATATCAGTGAGCTTTTGATCAACAACAACAGGCTCCCCGAATAAATAACGATTGTGTACAAATGTATGAATATACATAGATATCGTCGGCATTGGAAAAACGTATCCGTGGCTTTTAACATACGAATGTCTTTTCATTAGTTTAATTAAACTTCAATTTTAGACTTAAAAGAATCCATTTATATTTTGAATGAACGAAATATTACGTAAGAAATCGTCCTATTAGGCTATTTCACGCACTCAGATGTGCATGAACAGCCCATTTTGAACGAATGGCAGTGGCCCTCGTAAGGTTAATAAGTAGTCTCGATTTCAGATGGGTCTCCCCTTTGACTTCTGTCTGAGGCTTCTTTTGCTGCAAGTTAAACCATTGCTAGTTCGAGGGATTTGTCATTTGTAATGCACTACGAACAAAAATATGCAACTGAGACTAGAACAATTTTCAGGTAATTTTATCAAATTATTTAGCCCGAAGGTGTTGTATCAGTTTGATAACGATGCGACCTGAGATTGAGAACGATTTCTCCGTGTACCTAAAATCATTATCAAATTTTAAATCGTTTAAGGTTTATTAAAGCCGACAGGCTCCGGCCACTGATTCTATCACGGCACTATTAGTGTAGCACTCAACCGCCCTTGACGCAGGATGATACTTGCGCCAGACCTGAAAACGTCCGCTTCTCGATCGTTCATCAGATAAACTGCAATAGAAACTTGCACATCACACCACTTACGTTGGTTTTGCTCAGATTAGTTTCCCCCAGAATGACGTACTGTTTCCGGACTCGATGACGTACAGTTTCCGGTGCGGACTCCCGCTCGCCCGCGACTTCAAACTCACAGAAAAATTCCGTGGATTTTCAGCTCTGTCAGCAGCGGAAAAGCATTGTCTGGAAGCATTTTTGCTTTTGAGAAGTAACGTTAGTCTTACTGTAAGACGAAATTGGGAAAAATTATTTGTGGCTGTACAGGTATTGAGACAATTCAATGAGCGTTGTTTTTTTATCATTTCCTCTCTGGGGAAACGTGAGCAAATTACTATAGGCTCGTTTCGATTATTACATGTGTAAAAATCACAGGGAATAATATCTTTGGAACGAACTGCAGAAAACTGCAGGAAATTGGCAGCCAAATGGCGACGCAGTGTCGAGTGATGGAATCACGGAAGGCAGATCTCTCCCTGCTATGCAGCACGATCAAGACAGCAATATATTGAATTTTTGATCAAAGTTTGTGTTAATTGAGCTCGAGCTAATTGATATACATGTGAAAACGCGTGAGACACTTCAACAGTTCTGAGCGTAGAGCATCGATTACATAATATAACAACTAATTTTCCATTTTAGATTATCTGAAAAATGGAAAAATTTTGAATACATTTTTTCCCAGTAATCTGCGCGTGCAGTTCATTCGTTTTAACTAGTCTCTGACTTGACATGCCATTAGATTATTACATGAGTTAATGGACTACTCAATTTTGCTCGATGCGAAATGTGTAATAAATTCTCTCCGCACTATAATTACTAAGTTCTGAAACTGTGGAACGTGTTATTTAGATTTCATGATTGGAATTAATGGATATGAATGGTCTAAGAGAAACATCAATAATGCCGCAAGCCTCAGTCTGAAAGATCTTTCATTAATTAATTCTTGGAAATGTACATGTTTTCAGGAATATGAAAATAGCACGAAATTTGAATGTTTGATCCGGAAACTTGAATTAATTCTCTAGCGATTCAAGGATACAGCTTGCGGTAGTCGAGGAGAAAAATACGAACTTCGGTATAAATTTGAGCTGACTGCGCTTTGCAACAACTGCTGAAACTGGAGGACTGGTAGCGCATTCCTGCGGCCTCTGAGACTGGAGGCTTGTGACAGCACATTCCAGTTGTCACTGAGACTGGAGGTTTGTGACAGCACATTATAGCGGCCACTGAGACTGGAGGTTTGTGACAGCACATTCCAGCGGCCACTGAGACTGGAGGATGTGACAGCACATTTCAGCGGCCACTGAAACTGGAGGATGGGACAGCACATTCCAGCGGCACTGAAACTGGAGGAACTGGCTACAGATTCTAGTGGCTACTGAAACCGGAGTAAACATGCCCTGCAGCTTAAAAGAATCTAAACAGTATGCACGGTTAAGGAGGAAGTGAACTTTTAATAAAGGAAATGAGAAACATACTTCACTGAAGGCTCCAATTCTACTAAAAACTTGAATTGATTCCGAAGGATTAGATCACTCTTTACTTCATAGATTGAAATAGCAGCTATAATAAATAGATGAAAATTTTAGTTAAGACTGGAACTAAGTTACTGAAATATTTTGATTAAAGACTATTAGTTGTAGAATTTCTTGACTGGTCAATGCCTTTTGCTGTATAAATGACTGCGCTCCAGTTCGTTTTCAAATTGAAACTTTGTTCCATATTCTGCATATTAGGTTTTTTCAAATGAAGAGTTATTCATTAGCAATACTGCCCTCTGGCATCATTACTTCTTCACATTAATCCTAAGCCCATTAATATGCGTCTAGGAACATCACCTGCCGAATATTAATATAGCAATATTTCTAGTCCCTGCCGTCATAATCACTCGTTCATAATTAATTGTCGATCGTTTTTTTCCGGTTCGATTACCCCTTTCCCGGAAGTAATATTCGAGTTGCTAATACTTAAGTTGCAGTGTATGATAACGATGAAATATGTAACTCCTAATATGCCGTCATAGAAAATTTGCAGCTACATAAAGTAAGAATACAAATTTGATGATATGCAAGTTGTAATCTATCGTTTGCCTATGTAAAATTATTATTATTATTCATAGTTAGAGCAACGTAAGCTTCGTAAGTGATTACTAAGTGATCACATCGACTTCAGGATCTAGTCTAAGAAAAATGAATTAAAAAAATACTATTTTATTAAAAAAATTACATCTACAAAACATCACTTTCATTTTTAGTTCTCACCGTGCCGAAGGAATGAAAAATGTTGTGTAACATAAAAATTTTAATTCTAACGCTTCGATGCCAGGTTTAGCCGAATGCAAATATCAAATAAATAATTCTTACAGGCGCAGTATATCAGTGGCCTCTAATTTCGCTTATATTTTATGGCATGACTATGTGCTTAGTTTTATTAACGTATTATTACCTTTTTAAAGGGAAGAAATACAATAGCCAATTTTCATTCAATTCTCAAAATCATAAATGCTCACCAAGATTGAGTTGATTATCAAATCAAAGCTAGACGACACTGAGTTGCATGCTAAGTATTTCAAAAACATTCTGGTTTAAAATCCTTTAATTTTACTGCAAAAATTATGACTTTGAATACAAGTTTCTGTTGTCTCTTTTTTAGCAAATTTAAGCGGCGTCGAAGAACGACATCACTCCTGTGGTTGCAGCAGCCGAGGTTCACCGGTAAGTGCACCAGCACCAAAGTGGACCAATAACAAATGTACATTAAGTTAAAAGTTCATAGCATTTCATTACCGATATCACTGCTGCCAATGCGTTAGTTTCGTGGTTGCAGCAATTCGTTATGACCGTCAGATCTCGATCATCATTCATGAAATTTGGGACCACTTAGGGTACAATAGAGTATCTCGTAGCAGGAAACAAAGTACCACGTAAAATGAAAAAAAAGAGTCTCACATAGGATGAAAACAGGCTGCCAATTAAGACAAATAATCGAATTGGAGATAGAGTGTCACCTAGGATGAAGTCATCACTTGCGAAGTTGAGTGCCCATAAAAAAAAAACAGTTTAGGTGAGCGGATGTAATTTCGAACGAGACACGTTGCAGGAAAACGCACCAGTAAACTGCACGCCACATTTTTGCCTTATTTACTGCATTAGTCATCGTAAATTATTCGAGTCCGTCGTTTGCACGTTGATCGTAAATGTTTTTTCCTCGAGCAGTTCAAAGTAGTTTTGAATATCGATATTTAACTCGAAAAATATTAATGAGCTGCATTTACTTGCTGGCTTGTATCAGTGAATACCTTTCAGTGTGTACAACAAACCCTTGTTTAGACTAAATTGAGCTATAACGCTGTTTCTGTATTTGATTTGTTGAATATATTCGGCACTTTTAGTCCGAGTTTTGCGTCTACCTTGCACTGACAAAAGTTTCACCTACCTGCTTTGTACCGATATGAGTTTCACTCGTCTACTCTTCCCCGATATGAGTTTCACGTACCTACTATGCGCCGATATGAGTTTCATTAACCTACTTTCCTCCGATACATGTTTCACTTGTCTACTTTGATCAGCTATAAGTTTCGCATATCTACTTTGCACCGATATAAGGTTCATTTATCTACCAACATCGATATAACTTTCACTCGTCTATTCTTCTACGTACAATATGGCAGTGATATACGAGTGCATGCACATATAGCAGCCACCAACAGGCCGATTCACAGGGAATTGAAAAAGACTTACTAGTGTTCAATAACTGCACTGCTTCCATGGCAGTTTGTTGCTAAATGGCTATGCAGGCCAAATTTACGAGGGTAGCAAGACGGTAAACTTGAAACATTGACGTTTTTAAGCTCATAACTGAAGAATTACTGTGAAATCAGGGCTCAAAATTGAGTGCAACCGCCTACGGTGCGTCAAATATCGTTGTTTTTACGCGCTTGTCTGCTGCTGCTCCTACGTTTTTGAAATTGAAAAAAATCAATTTTCTGAACGACACACGTTCCTTCCTGTTCAACTTGTATTTCGAAATAATGAAGCATGTAGTTTCAAAACATAATGTGTTATGCAACTTGCATTTCGAACGAGCGAAGTATGTACCTTTAAGCTCAGATTGAGCCCAAGAAACATTCTTTGGTCGCAAAATTGTTTAAGAAGAAACGAAGGAACGAATACCCTGGCATTTGCTTGTGTTCAAGCCGTTTTCACCTAAAAGACTGCAGGATTTGACTAAAGAATTGTTCTTCGGCACTAAAAGAATTCAACTTTTATCTTACGCCTAGGAAAATTACTCTACATGGTGTTTCACGATCTGTTCCTTATATTCATTGTTCACCTGTTCCCTGTAAAGATTTGCATGGGCAGTGCTCACCTGAGCATTGAAGCCATAAATGGACAGTGTTCACGTGTGCATTGAAACCGTAAATGGACAGTGTTCACGTGTGCATTGAAGTCATAAATGGACAGTATTCACCTGAGCATTGAAGCCATAAATGGACAGGGTTCACCAGTGCACTGATGCCATAAACGGACACCGTTCACCTGTGCGCTGGAGCGTCATTGATCTGCAAAAAGTTTAGACGACGTCATTCAAAACTCGTATATAACGTGCTGCAAGTATTGTTTGATATGAATAATATCCTAGGAACATTTAGATTCAAATTTTCAACCAGTAGAGGATTTTATTGAAACAGTTTAGTGTTTGACTGATTGCCACGGAGTAATTTAACTATTGACTACTGGAATCAATGCCCATTGAAATAGTTTTTGAAGAGCTAGGATTGAATGCAATATTACAATACACTTTTTACTAGAATAAAAAGTTTCAGCAACCGATCGGGATTTGAATGATACAGGTCTTACTATATTATTGATGATAATCAATTTCTTACATCAGAAAATAGGATTCTTCAACCAGAGTCCATGACTTTTCTGTCGATTGCATTGCAGGGGTGATGGGACTTGTCTCGGCCTGTATTTTAGGGAACGAATTAAGAGATGAGCATCGTAATATTGACACCATTATTGCAAGTGTCCAACCTTTTTCCGACAAGGACGAGTTGACACCCCAAACTTGTATTTTTCAACTTTTGAGCGAGCAATCTGACCAAACTTTCGATTTTGGGTATAAAAGTCTGCAGTGGACTTACTCGCCCCTCTTCGACTTCTCGCGGTACATGCCGGAATAAGCCACTCATTTCCGAGTGTAGTCAAACGTCCAGGAAATTTTTAAAAAAATACCTGAATATAGCATGCGTTCGTCAAAAAAACTACCGGTGAAAGGTTTAGTTACTTAATTCCGCCTCGTACAAAAATGAGAACAAACAAAAAGCTTCGTAGAGTAGCGAATAACAGCCTAGCAATCCTATTCTTAGGACGAGGCAGCTAATGTGACTAAAAAGGTGAGATTTTTATCCGTATTGAATACGGTCATCCAAGTCTTCACATTGGGACCGACATATGTGAACATGTGCAGACAGGAGCAAATGTACCCATGTACACACACGGGTAATATACGTATGAGTACACATGGGGACAAATATATTAACGTACATATGAATACTCATGAGACAATATATTCATGTGTACGCGAGACAAGTCGCCTTATTTGTTTGAGAGGATAATGTACCATGTACACATATGTATATATTGTCTCATGAACAGATGAATATACTGTTTCATGTACACATGAGAATATTGTTTAATGTACACATGAATGTATTGTCGCATTTACACATACAGATGAGAACATGGGTCTATACACTCATGAATACATACGACAATACACTCACGTGTAGATAGGACAACTTACTCGTGTGTACATGAGACAATATACTTATGTGTACATGAGAAAGTATGCTCATGTGTACATGAGACATTAAACTCCTGGGCTCAAGGGACGATATACTCATGTGTACATGAGACAATATACTCATTCGCGCATGGGACAGTCCAAACAAATAGAGCAATTAGTGCTCCCAAATAAGACAAATAACGCTAAAGCCCCACCGTGCTGACGGCGAAGCGGAAGATGACAGTTTTCTGCCTCAGTCATACTGTCACCACTGAACGAGGACTGCTTTCAGGCACCTGAAATCTATATTATTAACATTTCTACCGTTGTTCGACTACCTGGGTTTGCTCAATCATGACAACCATCACAGCAACACAGATACAAACACACAAAAGATTCAAATGACACCACAAGGTGGGTCATCAGCCAGTGTACAGAGGAAGTGCGAGCGAATCTAAGAATCGGAAATGTGAATAGAAGAAAAATAAATGAAGACGCTCATGTAATACCGAGTTGGTGACTCGCTCCACACGCCAGCCTCAAACTTGAAACTTGATACTGAGACGAGCATAAATATAGGTTAATGACACCATGTAACATGATTATGGTTTCTTGAAATTGCGATTTTCTAACTCCTTTGGTTGAAAAATAATGAAAAAATACCCATTATTTTTACGAAGTTTTGCTTCTGAATCCTAAGTGCATTTTACATATCCCTTGTGTTATATTAATGAGCGTGCGGATTCTTAAATTCCTTGACCTGATCACAAAAGCAAAGTCTTGGCACCACATTTTTTTCATTTTGTTAAATTAGGTTCAGAGGGATGGGAAATTGTGCTTAGGGATTAGAAATTATGCTTTCGACCTAGGAACGAGACAAAAGTGGAAATTTGTCACATAGTGTAATTACAACCTCATGAGACACACAACAGGCTTTGCTGATGCCGGAGTGACTATGAACGGAAGCCTCTGGGATTCCCCAGCCCCACAAGGGGCGCTGATGAGGAATGATTCCCTAACTCCGCAAGGCCCGCTGATGAGGAATGATTCCCCAACTCCGCAAGGCTCGCTGATGAGGAATGATTCCCCAACCCCGCAAGGCCCGCTGATGAGGAATGATTCCCCAATCCCACAATGGACGCTGATGAGGAATGATTCCCCAACCCCGCAAGGCCCACTGATAAGGAATTCCTCTCCGATGGGAGTTTAAGAATCCTACGTATCCTGATGAACGAAAAATCTCAAAGTCGTTAAAGATGTCGAATTTTTTTCTCTCACTGAAATGAGTATCAACCAATTTGATTATCATGTAAATGACGGTATTTAACAGTCCTATAAATCATATCACGTATCAGGATCGTAAGAAGAATATATATTCAGTATTAAAAACTCCTCTACGACAGACTGTCAGATATAATTTTCAAATCGGTTTAATTAGCCTCTGTGCGTCTATGAGTGTTCGCTAAATGCATTTCATTTTTAATAAGTACGTGCATGATAATACCATCACGATGGGATAATCAGAAGGCGAGTTCTTCGAAACGGTGAGAAGACACGTCACTATAGTTAGCAGGAGACTAGTACGATGATTCATGCTAGAAAAATTCACAGACAGAGGTGCCACAGGCGCTTACGTCCATTCTATTATATCAGCCACATGGTATGTGGTCCTCTGTCACACATATGGCGAAATGGTGTCTTCTCATTTCAAACATATGCCACGTGACAAGCTGTCTACTCGCAAGCGTGTCATGGATATAGAACGTTATGTCAGACACACGTGCTAGCTGCCCATGCCATGTTGTGTGTGCGTCATACTTCATCCAGTGCGTTGCCTGCAACTAACCATGCGAGTTGCTGTTTTATCACCTTTACAGCTTTCTCTTCTACAAGCTCTCACCTTGATCACCTTCCGCCCAGAATGTTCATCGAACTACTCATATTTCTTCGGCACGCTCAACAGAATACTATTCCTGAAAACATGTGGTGCATTTAACATTCTTTCGAGCCCTATTCACTGACAGCCATATGTTTTAATTTAACAACAGCCAAATGCACATTCTTCGATCAGCCACCGGCATGTTCACCATGAGCCAGCCGGTAGTCTCTTCCATCAGCCAGCCAGTCAGCCGACCAGCCAGTCAGCCAGCCTACAGAATCAGCCATCTCACCAGCCATGTTTGCCAGACAGACGCCACCCTCTGTCCCCGTATCGATCCCGTCTGGTGACTCCATCCCACCTTCTCCTCAACCTACTGCCCCCACCGTTCCAGCCAGCCGTCCGGTCTGTTATTTTTGTCTCGTCGTCGAGGTCGAGTTAACAGTCATGGGACTGCGGCGAGTCTCGGCTACACTCCAGCTGTTGAGTGAACACTTCGCTTCTCTACTCCAACGTTCAATGAATTGTTTCCCTTCAGCACCAGCTGTTCGGTTAATTTTCTGAAGTTAGGGGCTTGATATGTCATGAACAGTTTGGCTTGTTTTTTTCTTCTATGAGAAGTAATGTACTTTTATGCATCAGGTAATCTTTTTCTTCCCGAACATGCAGCGAATGACGAGTTAAACTTCGATTTCGGAGAGCGGAAATTATCTCCTACTTCAAGCATTCTTTGATTCTTGATTCTACAATACATGTAACCTATGCGTTCACATAAGGTTTGTTTTCTCAGCAGCAATGTATTAGTCATGAACGGTATTCATTTCTCAGACTTTCTGTTGACCTACTTTTACTCCGATAAAGATGATGTCATTTGGACATATTCCTTAATTTACCCGGGATGTTGTGTTGGACACAGGTGTTGTATCGGACACAATAATTAACACTTCTGTTCTCAGCAAACGCCACAGCTGGCGATGAAACTAAAACAGCAATATACCTACTAGTTGAATTTTGATGCCAAAATATAGTTAATATGCAGTTTAGCACATTGACGAAAAAGAAAGAAAGCATTCACAAGAGCTTGTTGATTAATTTACTGAAGTTTATTCTAATTTCAGGCAAAATTCATCCTTAAACTTTTATTCAAACGTTCCCATGTGTGTATGCCAATAATTTAATTAACACACGTCGCATTTACGAGCATAACCGGAAATGACTAAATCGATAATTAATTTATAACATTATGGGCTACATTTATTTACTACTAAATGTGTAGTGTATCATTAGTATTTTGTAGCAAATTTGTTGATATTCGTGTAAATACTTCAAAATTGAGCATTAAAACTTCTCGGCGCAACCACTCCCGTATCGAGAAGCGACCATCGAGGAGTTGGAGCGCATTCAGACGCATAAAGTACTGGATTCCGATAAAAAAAAGTGTTCTTAACGTGCCTCCGTAATTTTTAAATAAATAATACAATCAAGAATATTAAATTCTGTTCGGGTATAATGACAAAAAGTTCAATAGTCAGATGTAAGGGCAAGGCTTATCACGAAGACCTTTATTTTACGAAAAGTGTTAGCCATCAGTTCTCGCACTCTTCAGTATCGGTCGAAAGTGAGTCAGTGAGGATGTGCCAAATCCGGGAATGGAAAGAAGGCTTTTTAGCCAGTGTACTCGTACCAATTAAGTTCTCGCTATTCCAGTTGCAATACATAGTCTATAAATCGTTTACTTCTAGGCTACGGCGACGTCCTCCCGGGCAAACGATGATGGAGAGTTTCCGGAACTTCGGTTTGCCTGTGAACGCCTGGCTGCATCGTGTGGTTCCTTCATCGGTAAGTACGAATATTTATTTACTTGTCATTAGCTGGCTTGTTTTTCTCACCATAATGAAGTAATCTTAAGATAATCTTTATTAAAAATAAGTTATTTTTAAATTAACTCAAATTTTAATATTTCAAGACTTTGCATCCTTAGATGCATGGTAAAATAGTCCGACAACAGCTTCTCGTCTCTTATGCAAGGCTGCAACTGCATCGCTTTAAGTCAGGCATACCACCACACGGAAGGAGCGATTGTACATCTTCATTAAATCATTACCAGCGTGTCGATAATTTCTCCTCATACATACATGCAACGAGTCATATCAGTATTAAATTTTCATAATTGCTGAAATGATACGCAAGTGACAGAAAGTACCAAGCAGTTATCGCAATTCTCAGAAGAATTTAGAGAATGGTGTCGTTAGGCAATTAGCATTGCAGCCGCGCTCAAGAATTTACACTCCACTTGCCGACGATTTTCCCTGGTTCGTGACGCATTTCAGCCGTTCGATAGCGACTGAAAAATATGAAGAAAACATTTTTAATTTCAGGGAAAATTTCATATTTAATTGGAAATGTACTATTTCAGCTACAATTTAGTATACGAGTGTATGCTTCATATTTATGTACCAATTTAACATACAAGCAAAAATATAATACTTAAGGAAGTGAAAACTTGATATGTGCGTGAAAATTTAATATTTGAGTGAAAATTGGTGAAGTGTAAGGGCACGGACGTAAAATTTTGCGGTGGTTTTGAGACGAGCGCTTCCGCCTCAGCTGTCACTAAATGGGCCTTTTGCATGGAGATATACGCGTGTGAAACTGGATTTGTGCTGAGTGAAAGTCAGTTTGCATCAAAGTTGTAATCAATTTCTCGGAGATGAAAATCAATTTGTTCCTAGTGAGGTCGCATGTGCTTCAAACTTAATTCAGTTTACATGAACTGAAAATCAATTTTGATGAAATCGAAAATTATTTTTCTCCTAAAAGTATGGAAACCAAATCTCGCTCTGTACAAATGGATTTTCATATGATACAACTGAAATTTCACCCGTTGCCAACACATAGACTCGGAAAAGGTAGGTGTAGTGCAGTGCTGGCTGGCAGCGCGTGGCGCCAGACGTACGTACACACGGGCATACGTGCACGGAGGTGCTCCTCTTTATATGTATTAGCCTCTTGCTGCGCTTCATGATTGTCGAGTATGGATTTTAAATTAGTGATTATGATATTTTAATTATATTATTTTGATTAATATGTTTTGGTTTTAAAGTTTCGATTTCGATGTTTTCATTTTGAAGTTTTGATTAAGACGTCTGATTATCATGTTTTGAATATCATGTTTTGATTATTGTGTTTTGATTATCATGTTGTGATTTTCATATTTTGATTATCATGTTATGATTTTCATGCTTTGATTATCATATTTTGGTTATAATGTTTTGATCATCATGTGTTTTGATTATAATGTTTTGATCATCATGTTTTGATTATCATGTTTTGCCGATAATCTTTCGATCATAATGTTCTGATCATAATGTTTCTACATCAATATGCTTCATTTGCTAGGTTTACGCAGTGGCTCCTGTGAACTGTACAGACGTGTTTTTTTTTGTCCCAGCTTCAGTTTTTGAAATGGCTTACGTATATGGTGCTCTGAACAGGTGAGTGAAATGCTAAATGCACTTATGTTTTTAAAGCAATAAAATTGGATTTTTAACGATTTGGTCGCAGGTGGGAGGCTTTAATAATAATAACTCTGTTTTTGTTGCCAAAAAACCTTAATAAGAGATAATTTAGTGGCTATATTTTTAATTTCGAATGAAAGCTTCCTCTCTATAAGGATGATTTCTACGGCTACTCTAAGCGCAGTTCGAAAATTAAACTTTTTTGCCTGTTCTAACGTGTGGAATTTACTATGAAGAATAGTTCAGTTTTCGTGTCGATCTTCAGACGTTCAGTTTGACCATGAAACAACCGGATATGGTTTTATTTTCACCAGAGGGAAATGGCAGTGTGATACCACAAAAGGTGCATTCATAATATTAATTAGCGAGCTATAATTTTTAATGGCTCCAGAACTGGGTGCAAAGTCCGGCCTTTAGTTTTCAAACATTTCAGTTTTCTTGTAAGTCACAATTCTCAGCGTTGTGAGTTCAGTCTTCGTAAAGTTTATGTGCATCGAATAAATTAGTATTAGCCCTTTCTTAAGTTCCTGTGTATTGAAAATTTAATTTTGAGTCTCTGGTAAGTTTTTAAGAGTTTAATGTTTCAGTATTGAAGTTTGGTTAAGTCGTTGTGCATTCAATATTTAATATTGATTTTTCATGTTTCTAATATCTTAATACTGAGTATTTTTGCGTTAAATTCTTACCCATTGAGCCAAAGTTAAGCCCTTGTGAATTTAATATTTCATGACTGAGCTTTATGAAGCATATGCTCATTTGATATTTTAATATTAACCTTTGTTAAATCTCGGTGCATTTTATGGCTTGATGAGGTTGAAATTAGTAAAGAAGCAAATGCACATAAGGAGGTCACATGAAATACATCAACCCATTTCGAAGCGAAGTTCAGTTCTCTTGAAGAAAATTGATAAGCATGTAAACATTTCGTAGCCCCGTCCTCAAAACTATGGTGTATTTTTGTAATATTTTAAATTGGAATAGGATGTGAAGGAAAGTGGTGTTGTATTTTCAGTGGTTAACTGATCATCCAAATTTAACAAGAGTGTGGAGCAAACCGTCTTGTCGATTTGACTGTTTAAAAATTTATGCGATCCTCCTCATTTTGGCAATCAGAGAAATTTATACCTTCTATGAACTACTGCGGTGATCGTTTGCGCACATATTTTTTAAAGTTTTTTATTTTAGCCTCGTGATTAATGTGTATGGACAGATGTTCCTAAATCCTCTGGTGACAACAACCAATTATTAATGACATTTTGTAATTCGTGAAGGCTTACATGATCTAGTAACACACTGTACGCCCGCGAATCTGGTTTTGGAGACATGTTGCATAATTTTTCGCTCGATTCTGGGATCATGTGATAATTTGGTCAACGCTCTTGGAGTGCTCAGTTTCTTCTTCATTGTCATTCCACTGAGTGGACGCTGAATTTAAGTGGTAGTGCGACTGCAATTCATCTCAGAATTGCATTTACTGGGCATTTATTTTTCAGTAGTTATTATGGCTTTTAATGGTTCTGGTTCTTCAGTTTCAATAAGGTACACTATAGATAGCTTCGGAATGCTTGATATTTGACAATACTAGTACTTTGTCCATCTCTACTTCAAAGTATCTCAGGGAAATCTCATTCTCAACCTTGTTAAATCGTGGGGATGCCGTGCAAGTGTCACGTATAAGTGCACATAATATAAAATCGCATGCCATTGTGGCGTACTTTAACTTCACAAGTGGTAGCATGGCTTCTTAGCGGGAAAGCGCTTCCCTTGCAAAACGAAGATTAGACACTGTATGCCCACCAAGCGGCACACCCGTGTAGTGTTGTCTGGTCTATGTATGCCCAAAGTACTGAGTTATTACCAGTCCTACTGAATAAATGATCAACTCACATTGTGCAAATGCATAAATACGACGTGGGGGCGATGTGCGAAGCCAACACCACACTGGACAGACGCGGTGGTGTACCCCTGACATGGTGTTGCGTAGAAGTTCTTTACTTGCTAGAATAAGGGACACCCACGATCCATCTAGTGAGGAAAAAAGTTGAAACATCAACTGGGTTTTGTTAATTAGTTACCTAAGATTTGACAGGGCAATGAACTAGCAGAGTCCAAAGTACGAGTGCGTGTGCCTCTAAACTGAGCGCAATAAGTTTCTGAAACCTAAAACAGGAGTTCTAGTTCTTGAAAGATTATCTGATCGTCAACCCATTGCAATGATTCAAGTGGCGACCCCATGTCGTACAGGATGTCATAAGTATTCTGTACTGACTGTACGATACTTTCCGTCTCAGATTGTTTTATGTCCAGTTATAGTAACAAAATTACACTGTGGATTTCACATTTGGCAAAAACTGTTATGCGTATTGCATGAGGTTCATTTCGGGCACCGATCGTGTCTCGCAAAATAGGAGGTTTTTGGAGACCTTTGACAATCACTGGAAGCTTATTAGAAGCAAATGAAAGAAAACGTTAAAACCTAACATATCGTGTTGATGAGTTAGATTATTCATGAGTAAGTCGTTTTTTACGGTCTATCAGTGCTTCAGGATTGATCATTCAAAGGTAACCCCCGCTGTAAAAAAATAATTGCTGGTAACTGGTGCGGGTATGCTTGTATAAAAGTGAACAAAACTCTTCAATTGCGATGACGTCTACGGTGTAGTCAATATAATTTTCAACAACACGGTTAAGTTTTTGACGAATTTGAAACTAGATTTTGTGTTCCCACTCCTGACCAATCACAGTTGTGGAAGGCTTATTCGTACGGTATTGATAGCATGTAAGTAGAGAAGCAAAACAATGTGATTGAAAACCAAATGAAGGAGTGATGATTGAATGCATTTGCTTTATCGAATTCGTGATCAGACGCAGATGTGGAAATAAAGAAAGTCAATTTACTTGAAATATATTTTTTCACAATTGAAAGCGACTTTGTTTATTTTTCGTACTAAACGTTGAGAGATATGTTTTCTCTCCATAGGCTTTGATGATGATGATGGTAATGATAATGATGATGATAACGGTGATGATATGATGATGATATGATGATGATGATAGTGATGATGATGATCGTGGTGGTGATGATGAGGATCCTCAAGGTAGGCACCCTGAACTATGCACAGATCAAACTTAGTTTGATGTGTGCCTAATTCAGGCCTGTCGTGCGTTGGTGTTCTTCTAATACCGCCGTCACCTAATACTGACAGCCAAAATCAACTAACGTGAAGTAAAAGAAGATTTGAAATAGCCGGGAATATGAAACATATATTCCCAGGTTTAATACCTTTGCCTGCCTATGTTACCAATCCTTGGCAATAACCAAGAGGGGATATATTTCTCTTGGCAAGCGAGATAATAAAATTGAAACTTATGTCGTCAAATTACGTTTGTTTCTTTCGGTCTGCCATTATATTTTTTCATGTTTTGAAATTTTCTCGGGGAGTAAACTCACGTAGTTTTTTCAGATTATATATTCACACTATTTTATATAAGCTTTGATAGGATATATATACGCATAGATACAGAGTGCTGTAGAAAAGTACTAACGGTTTTTGATTTATCATAAAGTATTTAGTAAATATGGTGAAACTAATTAATTCAGGAGTTGGTTGATATTCGCTGTAAGCCTCGAAAAGTGCAAGACATCTATTAAACACTTAATGAATGATTCAATTGTGGTAATACTTTTTTATGATTCCCTTCGTGTATATCTCACGCTAAAGCATTGCTGAGATGTTGGTGAAGCTTTTTTTCATATATTTACTGGCATCACCATGTCGTCAGAGAAAACGGTAAATCTCACGTGAAATTATGAAATTTTCTGTGTCTTGATATGGACTGTCTTCTCTGACGTAGTCTGATTTGGAATACGTACCTGAAAATCTGGAGCCCTGAATTTTTCTTAATTCCTTCAATTAGTAAATAAGTGGTTGTACAAAAAAATATATAATTTGACGTATAATCAAAGGGAGTGGCAAAAAACAAACCTCAAATTAGCATATTTTACGAACTATTCAAGCTAGAAGTTTTCTAAAACCACTGTTTTATATTATACGTTTACGTTT
>VOMN01106868.1:0-107538 GCA_014899125.1 Orchestia grillus | reverse complement strand
CTCTATTGCCTATGGCCTATCCTATGCCCCCTGAGGGGTGACGAATATGAGCTATATTCCGTTATTGTATAGTACAGTCGAGAACATTCGAGCGTTACTAACTTCGCACTCAAAAAAAAATTTCAAAAATCAAGAACCGAGCATCATTTCACTTTATAACAGTTTAAAAGGCGGACGTTTCTAAACTGATATCCAAATGTAATCAAATCGTAAAGTACTACAATACATTAAACAAAAAAACATTTCGATCAGTCTGAAGACACAACAGAAAAAGTCCTGGGTGTGTATGTAATTCATCTGACATCGATATTTGCATCAAACAAATACTGATTGTAATTGTATCAATACATAACTCATAGGAAACTAATATGCATCTTACAATGGTCCGCAATGAATAGTCCAGAGGAGTTCAACCACTGTCACCCACTAACTGAATACACTTCATTTTTTTCTAGTGAGCAATTGTTCTTAGCACAGTTCTTAGCCTTACGGCCCTCATTTGAGACACTTCTCTAGCGGATTTTCCAGCCCGGTACGAATTTATAACCAGTCCGATGTCAAAAATAAGTTTATTTTGTAGACTTTTTTCATCAGGATCATTCATGTTTGTTGTCTCGGAGGCAGCAGGTGCAGTACTGACTACAGTAACACTGAACACAAGTATTGTTACCATATTTTTTTTCTTCAAATTTTTTACGAGGAAACTCGTAAGAATTGTTTCTATTATGTTTACATCTTACCAGGGAACGACAAACTCTTTGGCGGGGCAGTGTACTCTAGAATATTTTACATGGTGGGGGATCGTGATCGTGAGGTCATAAACACAAGAACTGACATCGGGGAATGTATTCACGAAGTAGAACACATGAAAACTGTTCTGCCCCACAGAACCTTAAAGATTTCCTTAAGCCAAAGCAACGAACATTACGCAAGAAAAGTTCCCAACTATAAATTAGATAAGAAACAGTGTATTCAGGGCAGATTGTGACATAGGTGAATAGGACTTCCAGTTGAGCATACTTCAGATAGTTATCTTAATTGGTACATTTATACATCCAAATTTTTTCGAAATAGCTTCTTTAATCAGCGTGATATTAAGAATGTGTTTCACAGATTATTTTTTTTTATTTAATGCCCTTGGAGATTAGGTTTATTCATCATGGCTGCTAGAGATGCTTGGCTGCCAGGCAAAACGGCGTGACTTTCTGTGCGAACGAGAAACATTGACGAACTATTCCCAAGCCAACAATAATTGTAACACCACCTCATTCTATAAAATATAAAATCCTACGGATTTATACTACATATCTCAGTCAGTGCATATTATTTTCTTTAGTAGCCACCAAAAATTATTCGAGAAAACTTCGTAGTGTCGCCTAAACTTGTTCGGGCTGGTACACTTCACACGAATCCAGAGCAACAGATTTTCTCCATTCGGTAAGAGGAGAAAAACGTATCTTGACTCTATCTCAGAAACCTGAACCCATAAATATTGATGTCGCCCTCCTAACTTCTGGCCCTGGACAGCCTAGATTACCGAGGCACACACACTAGCGCAGCGTCCTCAAGAGGTCACCACTTGGGTCGCGGCCCAGCGAAGATCTCACGGAGATCCCAGGCAATCAGGAACCTCTTCAAGATCATGAGCTCACCACGATAAGGATTGCACCTCACCTCTAGAGTGTGTAATTAAAGAGGTTCAGTGGAACCTTTAAGTTTGAGTTTTTTTAATGAGGTTCAGCAATACACGTTGTAGTGTCAGATAGAATCGATTTAAATTAGCATGGAAATTATTTAGGATGGGAAGATCTGCTTTTGTTAATACACGGAGGAAAGTCAGACGGTCCTCCTCGTTTCACGGCTTTTTTATCGGCTCATATCGCTGAGAGTAAAATATGAATTAACTTCTGAATACGACGAGGACCTGAAATCTTGACCTGAAATTTGTTCGGACGCGTGACACACTATTCCTTTCCAGAGTTTGTGAACAACGAGACCGACACCTAGAAAATTTGCGTTGCTAATTCTTTTCAGAAAAAATATAGAATAATGGACGTATAACGTGCTGCACAGACTTAGCTTCTACATAGTCCCTACTTAACTAAGTCTCTAGCTTAAAAACAGAACCATGGATGATGTGGTCGCCCCAATAAAATAGCCAATGTCCTTGCAATAGTGAGAGAAGAAATTTCAGGCATGCATCGACACTAAAATGACAGACTGCACTGCATGTATATCGATGATGCATTTGAATGTACACCGAAACCCGATACCAATGTCATGTTACCAACGAGTGTTAATATATACAAGCTCAACGAAATAGCCCATCCTAATATGATCCGATACTTAAATCATGACTACATGAATCAATGACTAAATAAGAATAAAACAAACTAAGAATGAAGTGGTCAATAGCAGCAGAGTGATGAGCTGAAGGTGCAATGAGATACAGGGGGTCAATGAAGTATTGTATTTGCAACTTCGTAGAGACTCATTAGGGAAAAATTTATTCAGTGTGGTGATTTAACTTGCTTTGGCAGTTACGCATACCAGTCTCTTGCAATGAACTAAAAAGAATTAAAGTGTACTTGCATCGCCAAAGTGAAATTCTAAAACTATGTAGAAGCGCACGTTGCGTTGATACATTTCGTTTAAGACGCGAGTAGAGAGAGGAATCCCAACAGAAACAGAGCACACTGTGTTTCTAATCGAGTATATTGATTCGCTAATTGAAACTTCTGCAGTACCAGACGATCTCAAAGAATCATGAATAAGCATCAGAGCTTACGAAAGAATGGCCGCGTTGTAAAAGATTATTGCACCACAAGCCATTACCGAGTAATTGGCTCTTCACGCCATCGTCCTGTGTAAAGTAAAAAAAACTTCTTCAAGCAAGAAACAACCTGTTCAAGAGTATGCCGCAAGTGAGAGGTACGTAGCCTTTTCTGAGCAGTTTAATTTCACTGCTCCTGTAATTTCAGTGCAGGGTAATCAATACTCTAAAATTGAAATAAGCAAATCGCTGTCAATAATAAACCAGCGTCGGGAGCTGAAACGATATTAGCCCCTTGTGCTTTTTTTTTAAATGAAGAAAATTGTCATAAAGAGGCTCAGTCATCTAGAACACTTTTACAAAAGAAATGCTATTCATCATAGCGAGTCAAGTGGTGACCCGTGAACCAAAATGAGAAGAGATTGACTTCATAAGTATACTAGTAGACACACTCCACCAAAAATGGCGCGACAAATGATGTTAATTTCTTTAGCTAACCTCTAATTTACGGTAACTCTGATATTAAATGGTATTTTCAGTCTCACTGATACGGACTGCCATCTCTGACAGTCTCGCTGATTAGGAATACAAACCCATGAATGTTCTCATATGAAAATCTTTAAGAGCGTGACAAAGAAACAAACAGACCAAACAAGCCACATAGGACTATTACTATATAATGGAATACCTCGTGAAAATTGGTCATCCGATGGAGATGAAACACATTGGAGTTGGTCAAACTGTCATTTTGTCACTAAATGTCAAAAAGTGAGAAAAATATTTCGTTAAAATTTTGTGGTCAGGTGAAACACGACCGACCTGTTGATAATGATTACAACTACAGTAAATGGTCTGGCACGAATGTGACCAATTCTACAAAAGAATTGCGTGAATAATGGTGAAGATTTATTTCCATCACTATTTTTTCTCGTTTCCATTAGGAAGCCTAAGAATTTTTCACAGCTAAAAAAGAATCATAAATTCTCACATGCGTAGCAGCACTTCAGCGAACTACGAGTAACTCGGCTCAATGAGTCTAAGATGAACTGATGATGTGTGTTCTAAAGAGACTTCAACTCCAAAACACACGTCAAGGGAAGACAGAGTGGCTCAGCAGGCCGTACGACCGTGTTCTCAAGGGGCGTAGTTAGCATCCGACTTGAATCTTCAGAAAGAAGTTGAAGGAGCTCGTTGGGGAAAGACGGCTATCAAACACAGGGTGCAAACATAGTCAGATGTGCTGAGCGCTTTGTAACATTCTGTTGTTCCTGGACGTAACACATTTTCTAAAGCAAAGCTTCCTCCGTTGAATGTGACGACTGCTTCTATTGCCTTCTATAGCCGCCAACAGTCGAAGGAAGCCACAGCACAGGAAGACGGTCCCAGCACAAAAGCAAAAGGAAGACAGCGCCAAGCAAGCTTGTGTTGTGCACAGTTCCCATCTCAAGCTCCACTCCTCAAGCCCTTCACAAAATGAGGTCAAGAGCCTCTAACAAGAATTATCTACGCAGACCTTCACGCATTTTTGTTTGTTACGTTACATGAAAGTAGGCTATGCGTAGCACTGCACCGTCAGCCGGTGGGTGGTCATTGAGGGCACAGCAATGAAGGACACCATACACGAATTTATGAGCGTATCGAGGCAGTCTAACATTTTAATGCAATGCATCAAGTGCAGCATCAAAAGGTATCCTCATTAAATGCATGGCTAACCCAAAGTTAGGCAAAAAACATGGCGTTTATTTGAAATATTTAAAGATTAACCTCGCTGAAATATGCTTACCTTTATTTACGTAATCTTGTCGTGACAAAGTAGTGAGCAGACCAAAATAAGACAGGTGAGAAGTTTGCATACAACGTCACAAAGGGAATAATACCTGAGTATTTAGCATGTCAGATAGACTTCAAAGAATATAATTAACTAAGAATAAACTTTTAATCATAAGAAAATACAATATATCAAAGCACGAACACTTCCATCGAACGTAATGAATTTAATTGCGGAAGCCATTCGACTATAATATCATACAAAATACAAATGACGCTCGCAATGCTAAATCATCATTCAAGAAATAAAGGAGTACAGTTGGTCGAATACAGTGTTTCATCCAATGTATACTGAACACGGAATGCAACATCATTTTATGGTATAAATGGCGCATACGGAAAACATGAAGTAGTAAAAACTTTTCAAATCAATAGAGGCTGGGCGAATAATGCATAAATTCATCAAACCTCTTCAAAATGGAACCTCAGAAATCGTCTTAGCCCTCGCAACTGGCAATACAGAAGCCAATCCTCTCATTCTAATCGGAGTTATCAAATGAATCCACATGCTTAATTAACTCGAGGCCTAAATATGATACTACAGATACTTTTTTGGTTCATAGTGAACTAGACTAACCATACCCAGTTAGGCACTATTTTGAACTCCCGTTTGAGCTTTCAAAGATTTCGCTTTATTTACTAACAAATACCTAAAGTCAAAGAAAATAATTCATTCAGAAAATAATTCATTCAGAAAATAATTCATTCACTTGAATGAATGAATAAACCGTAACCTAGATATTATTGGAAAATCCTTACTCAATTAAAGTAAAATGAGTTTTCAATTTCTGTTCTACGTTATTTCTGAAGTGTGCACGGTTACAAGCAAGCAAAATAAAGGAAGAAGCAAGCAAAATAAAGGAAGAAGCAAGCAAAGTAAAGGAAGAAGCGAGCAAGATGATCAGAGTCATAGTATTATATAGATAGACAGATATTAGCTACTGCACAAATATTGAGAACATTAATTTTGGATAAACTTAATACATTAATTTAAGGTAGAAATAGGATGTAGGACCAATTAACTAACAAAATGAACGCATTTGCCACGTCATGTACACCTGAAAGAAATACAGGCGGCTCATCCGTTCCCTTTACAATTTAAAATCTAATTCTAAACGCAATTGATGAGGTGCATTAGATTAACTTGTCCCATTGTACACAGTGGTACACACAAACTTTGATAACCGTTGTTTAGAATGGAGCAAGTTAAATTTATGTAGCTCATTGATCACTTTTGCAATTTAACTTCAAATCTGTAAAACTTTAAATGAGCGCTGCATATGTTCATTCCGAGCAGCTGCCATCGCCTGCAGGATGTATCAGAAGGCCCTTGCCAAGGTTCCCGCAGAACGAAGCTCAGGAAGATTTCGGTAAGCCGGATATGAAAATGGGATCATCGAAACCCTTGCATGAGATAGAAATAGAAGTAAAGACTTGTTCAACAAGCGTAGAAGGCACGAAAAGTACTTCGTGAGGCATGAAGATCGCGAAAGTTGATTGGGAGTATGTGGTTTCACCCCAATTTGAACCTGAAGCAAAAAAAATTGATCCCATCTACGGAATTTATTCTCTCGAGTTAACAATCGGCCGGGTTAGGAGTTCCTATCCCATTTACAAATCCAGCACGCTTTCCATTCATGTTTATTGCACATGGTTCGCATTCGTGCTGCCAAAGGAGCGTTAAATTCAAAGCTCAGTTTACGCACGCGTTCCTCAGACAGACACTCCATGAGGTCTCCCAGTCAGCTCGGCCGAGGCTGTCTGCTCCATGCAGTTCTCCGAGCTGCACAGTTCCCAGGCGCTGGCGTCGCAGCTGGGCAGCAAAATATTTTACAGTCCTCGGGGAAGCAACAAAGTTTTTCCGCTCAGACAACCAGGACAATCTGCATACTCGACGCCAACTTCAGCGCGACTCGGCAAAAGTGCTTGAACAATAATAGTGGATTTTATAACTCCATTCCTGAGACCGAAAGGGGAAACTTAAGGCTCTCGAGAAAACTTAGTATCACTTCTAAAAGTGCTTAAGAAGTTTCTTTCTCAGCACAGTTGAGGCTCGTGTTTAATTGCACTGAAAATATTGACATGTAATAAAAAATAGTGACAATTATCCTAATAATTTTAATTTTTCGATAAGGAAAATATAGTCCCATCGGAAAACCTAACGCTATATTAAAAACATACCAGAGACGCGACTACATAGTAAACAGAGCTCAGCCTGGCAAGTGGTTACCACCGTGGTCTGGTACAAGCACCTTTGAAAGTCGAATGAAATGTTTTGTTCCTCTTGCGAGTGTATTATCTTATGATCACATTTTTATTATGTTACTGCATCAAATCTGTTCAAAGTGAAGATGACACGCGGATCAGTTATGACAGCAAAAATATAATAATCATCGATAACCAACGCAAGCACAACTTCGTTTACTTAAATTTCAAGTAGTTCTGAACAAGCTTACAAAATGAGTGACATGTGGTATAGCTCGAGTATTCAGAACATTCCTCAAAGGGGATAAGGTTGAAAATAAAGCTGAAAGGAAAATCAAACAAAACCTTTGTCGACTTTGAAAGTAAAAAAGTCCAAGCACTCTGATTGGATCTGTACTCCCTGCATTGCCCGCCGAACTTGAGGTTCTGAACTGCGGCGTACGCACGTTAGCAGGAAGCCACCGCATACGCACATACATCGACACCACTACTACATTCTATCGAAACGTAAATAATTAAATTAAATCTCTAAAAATTAATCTGCCTTATAAATTCATTTACCAATCGCCTGCCGTTACATAGCAAAAGAGGTGTACCATCTAATTTATTTGAATTGAACTAAATCACATTGAGACAAAGATATCAAGAAATTCAGCTGAATCCGGTCGACTGTGTGATGAAATTCAACCCAACCTTTTTGCACAGACGAACGAACAAAGGAAAGAGGAAAAGCAACGAAAACCCAGTTTGAAAAGTTGACGTAAAGCTCGTCAGTTCTCTCGAGAGGGAAAAATGAGACAACAAAAGTTATCGGGGGATAAAAATTATTCGTCGATAAATAATCCCCATCATTTACAGAGGACTTCGTGTGTCACTCGGGTCATGCGAATGTCAATGATCTCATAATGTTAACTCCTCATCAGTCCAACTTATAGTGAGCTTAACAATCAAGACTGACTTTGGCAACAGGTGGACCAAGCAACGCTAATACTTCGAAAACAGTTGTAAAATGGCGATCATATATTACTATAAACAACTTAGAACGGAACTGCGTCGCTTAGCGTGCGGCACCGTAGTACAAAGACCAAATTATTATAAAATGATTGCATTACAATTCAAGTGGCTGAGCAAAGTGCTTGTATTTTTTTAATATTCTGAACATCAGGAGTGTCTGAGCGATGCAAACATTAACGGTGGAAACATTCCTGAATGTTTTGTGATGTGATACCTTAAACTTCTCAAATCTTGCGGCTAAGCAGAGGAAATTAGGTCGATGAGTAGGTAGTCACACGAGCAACAAGTTGTGCGCCAGGCACTGGCTCATAATTACGATAATCAGTTGATTTGGGCATTCAAGTATTCGTCAAATATAAAGCGTAGCAGAAATAAGCGAACTCCGTGGTGTTAAATAGAACAGGCGAGTCTCAATACAAGCGTTTTACTAGCAAAAAATCGAGATTCAAGAACATAAGGCCTCAAATGGCGAATTGCTGCATCAAATTAGTTCGAAAATCAAGTAATTTCCCATTTTGATCTACAATTGAATACACCGAATCTGATTAACTTGGGAAAATAGAAACAAAATCAACGAAAGAGTTAGCTTCCTCCTCGAAAGAACAAAAGTCACATTAGTAAATAAACACGAGAATGGAAAAATTGTAGCTGAAAGAGAAACTAGATTTTTCTTTGTTGACTTGGCAAAACAAACTTTAAATGAGTAATATTTCTTTCCCAAGTATTTGAAACACCTCATTAAGTGGACAATGGCACGCTACTGGAAATAGAAGTTACATTCGTCATAAAGGGTACTTAGTGCGTAAACTTATAATTTCACATTTCTACGAAAATGCAACACGACCCATGTTCCTCTTTCAAACAAGAAAAGTAAATTTTATTTCTTTCCTGATTACACGTTGAGACGAACCATTAAAATTCAGGTAATAATATTAAAATCTTTATCGAGAATCACTCGTGCTTGTTTGTTTCTACAAAAAAGTATTATGCTCGCGAAGGGTTCCACGCGTCCATATTAAGTAAGAAATTGCACGTAATATTGAAGACTAATTAGTATGTATGAAAAAGATTGTGTTGAAGCAATAGCGTTGCAGATGTACACGCTTGAAGCACGAATAAGCGAGCAACAAATAGAGAATATTTTTGCATCGTACTTTCCCTCATTCAACGACAGAACGCGACGGACAACTGAACTCCGATGTCGACCGACCTAAAACTTCAAGCTCTTCATTTCTGGCATCCTGAAGCTTAAAACTAACCTCGGTCTTCAAAAAACGCAGTTGCATTAACAACTGGTATCAGCTATCAAAATCGAGCGAGCAGAGCGTGAAACCAACCAAAACGCATAAAAAAACGCATCGAGAAGTGATAGTTAACAAATGAGTTAGGAAATAGTGAGCTTAAGCGAAGCTATAGTGCACGTGTAGGTTGGTTCTGGTGACCCACTGCAGCAGCTGCCCTTCCTTCCCCCCTGCCCTGAGCAGCAGATGCCCCCTGACGGACACGAAACAGAGCAGCTCTCACCGCTTCCTGTCTTATCGTGCGGCGCCGTCAGCGGAGCGTTGGCCGGCGTGCGGACCAGGCGCTAAGACGGCTCTCCAACGGCGAAATGGGCTCTTCCATTAGGGGCATCCCTTGCATTGAGGAAGTACCATTGCAAGGCGAGTGTTCTCGGTCAAAGAGATATCATACTTGATAATAAATCAATTTTGACAGATTCGAGACTGACATTGTTTGGTGGGTTGCACAGCTTACTACTCACATTAATTATATAACTATCCATTATAAGATATGCAACTATCCATTTCACAAGTAGCATGTATGGAGAATGAAAATAAAAATTCAGGGAAGAGCAGATATATCAGCGGTACAAATTTTAAATTTAATTCGTGTAATCCACCGCGACCAACAAGATCTTCGCTATTGCTCATCAAAGAGTGAAGCACCACGCGTACTGTACAGCTCAGTAACAGGTGATCGCGAAAGTGACTGTAAACTGGCCTCACACAGCAAGGTATCAGTAACTGTACGATAACAAAACTTTTATTCAAAAAGAACAGCACGCCAGTTTGCATTCAATCAATCTTCATTGACGGTGTATGAATTTATTTCACAGATGGGAAACCACAAAAGTCTCAGCATCAAAAGGGTAAGAAATAAACGTGTTATCAGACCTTCATCGATATTCAATTTTTCCTGCCCCTGTTGCTGAAATTCTCTTCTTCAAAAATTATTTCACACACGCCAACACAATAACTTACGTGCATCAAAAAGAGATAATACTTTCCAAAAGGTATAAACGCCAAAGAAGAATCTCATGTTTGAAAATAATTTTCCGAATTGATTCCAAACTTAAATATGTATACCACTAACGGAAGAATTTGAAGAGGCAACCTTTGTTTAATAGTGAGTTCAGTTTGCGCGGAGTTATACACATAATATTTCCTTGTCTAGCTGGGGTTCCAAGACAAATAGCTCTATAGCTGAGAAAATATGAAAGAAAACCAATACCAAGCAAAAGTTGCGCTGTTATCGAGGTTTCTCTGTGGTACTCAAAAGGAGTCCTTGCGGTACTCAAAAGGTGTCCCTGTGGTACTCAAAAGGTGTCCCTGTGGTGCTCAACGGTGTGTTCCTATGGTACTCAGCCGGTGTCCCTGTGGTACTCAAAAGGGTGTCCCTGTGGTGCTCAATGGTGTGTTGCTGTGGTACTGAACAGATTAATACATTAAATAAAATAAAGTTTCCCAACCACATATGGTTACTCAGACGGCTCTGCCGTTTTATTCAACTTAAGTGCTATTCTATTTCATAAAAACGACCAACCCCGTGAGAGGCGTAAAGGAGATGCAGTATGAAACATTCAAGACGCCTGATTGGAGCATAAAGTAGACGGGCGCTGCATGGTAACAGCGACACTCGTACGGAGGAAGCTCGGCTTCCTCTGCCACCCTCGAGAGACGAGGTGTACTAGAAACACAAAATTGCTGCGTTAAAAATGAGATGCTAGTTCGCTCGCGCATCAAGCGTTGCAGATTTGCAGCGAGTGCTCATACCTTATTTGCTGGTTGCTTCCTTCATTCTCATTCGAAAAAATTTCAACCGGCTCTTCATCATCTCAGTATTAAGCCCCCATGTAATCAAAATGAAATGGAATTATATTCAGTCACTTTGATGAACTGAGCTAAATACCTACTTCACAAGTACGTACTAACAATTCGAATTTGCAACATGAAATACTCAGGATTAAAATTTTTTAAACCTTCATCGAAATCCGAGCGCAGCTCATCAGTGGCGCGCATGTCCCTAAAATTACAACCACGAGAAATGCAATCAAATTTTAGAGCATACATTCCAAAAACGGTTGAGAGCTCGAGTGATCAGAAATACGGCGAGGTCAGTGATGAACCTAATTTCTCAAAAGAAAATTTCTTCTGAAATTTTTTTTAATTATTCAAAGTTTCGGATGCGGTTTCGACATCAAAAAACATCACTCTCACAAGAAACAAAAACGCGCATTTCCTTCACTGAAATGTCCATGCATTATACCAGATGATGTTGAAAGTTCTTAGTCACAGGTTGAAACTTTGGTCTCAGCTGAAGAGCAAAATTTTATTACCGAGTCAGCAACACTACCAACCCTATGAAAACCTAATTGCCATCGTATAGTGCGAACAACGGAAAAGCTCTGGATTTTGCTTTTCAGAGAACGGGATCGTACCAAGCCTTAACAGACATAGAAAAATGATCCCACTTTTTTCCTACCTGCAGAGCAACTTGCCAGTGCCCACAAGCACATCAAAATTATCGAAAACCAATTGATACCAAAAAACCTGCAGGGCATAAAGATAATCCGTTTGCATGGGCGATAGCCCGGTCCGAAAAAAAAACATTGAAAACTCGAAAAAAATGAGCATGTGGCCTGAAACGTCTTGATTTTAATGTTTTGAAACGCATCATTTGATTGCAATTGCAAAAGCAGATCAACAGAACGATTCGCCGTCCAGTGGAACCAGAATGTGACGTAACTAGAAAATTACGAAACTATGAAACTACTAAAGTTTTATCAAAAGATGCGCATATTCGATAGTGGTATGAAAATGGAATCTTGGAGTTTCAATACACACAAAATGAGAATTGAGGTTCTACTACGAAGCATTGTGAATCACGTTTCAATCACCCTTCACCTCATGATAGGTGTTTTTTTCCCCGTGATTCGAATTTTGCACTGCGTTCCTGCATGCTAGAAAATACACAAAATCGGAAATCTGTACGCTAGAAAAAATCAGAAATCAGAAATCTGGAGGCAAGATAGAAGAGGACAGGCACTTCAAGTCTCAGAGTGAAGCGGAGAGTCCTCAAGATGGACATCCCACTCGAGAATAGATTGTTTTGGTTGTTTGAGATGTTCAGTCCAAGATTAATTGTCCTAAAGAAAGAAGACAATTCGTCCCCTAATTCATCAATTGCCGAAAAACATTTTACGTACTGTATTCTAGAGAACGCGCAATAGCAGATATTATACTACACACAATTATCTATCACATAATAAACCCGTCGCGCACTTACTTGTGTGATGATATACAGTGTTTCTTCAGTCACGCCCCGAAAATATAAAAAAATAGATTTTTTCAAATTTAAATTTACTTCAGTTTGGCCAACCGAGTGTTTAGCAGCAATTACAATATAACAGCATTGTACAAGAGACAAATATTTTACGTTCTTTCTATGGCATGAGAGAGAACATTTGCTAACAAATACATATTAGACCAAATCAAAAATAAATAATTTTGTATTCTCATCAGTAGCTCAGTTACTGAACACAGTACGTTCACTTGTGAACTTCAGAGCTTATCACAGAACACGCATTCTTGAAATTATACCTGCCACTATGCAAGTTGATTTGGCGTCATACATGAGGGCTCGGTCGAGCACACTGGTTTATAACTAATGAACAGGAAATCCGATAAACTGACTGATATAAATAAGTAATAGGAGTAAAAATCAATACATTTACTCAGCAGCACGTGCAATGGCTCTTAGTAACGCAAAAAATTGACATTTACGTCAACTTCCATAGGTTAATAAGAGTAAGAAGCATTTCGGTATTTTTTTACTCCAAATAAAAGAGAAAGTGAGGAATATGTAGCCCAGGAGGGTCTCGAGAGCAACAAATAACATTTCACTTCTGGAGACTTTTCAAACAAGGAGCACTTATTTAGCTTTGAGCAGTAATGAAATACATGAGACTCCTACCTCCTAAATTGCCAATATTACTAATTCCAATACATCAACAGATGATCTTATGAATTGTCATTACACTGAAAGACTTTACAGCGTGGTTCTTACCCAATTGTCACGTACTACTCTATCAAGGTTCGCGAAATAATGCTCCCCTTTGATAACTCATTCAGTGGTCGAGAGATTTGTCTGCCTCTTTTCACTTGCCATCACATTTTAAACAGTCCATATTCTGCGCGAAGGACAATAAATCATATTCGGTATGATCCGCTACTCAGAATAGGATACAACCCACTATATCAGAAGACTTTCTCCTCAGGATACTGAAGCAGCCCACTGCACCATAGAAAGCCCATTACTCCAGAGTATAACAGCTCACTCTGCATTAGAACGCCCGTTCTACCACTTATGGCAGCGGGCTCTACCGTAGAAGGCCGGTAAATCCGGTGATGGCAGCATTCTCTACCATAAAACGGCCGCCACCACCGGGGCCCAGACAGGCCGGCGAGCAGATCGCACGATAGGTTGGCAGGCGCGCCTAGACCCAGACGCACTTCTGGGAATGCATGCAAATTATGACCGAAATAGTTGGATGTTAACCCACATTTCCGAGTTCACCGCCATATCAGTAAGCAACGAATTATTCTCTCATACAAACACGAGAGGGGCTGATTTTACATCAGGTGGCTGTCATATTTTAGTAATTCATTCGCCTTGGAGAAATCGCCCGCCCGAATAAATGTTATTGTTAAGTAAACGAACAGCTTTAGAGAGGAGTGCTCTTTGGATGCAGGGCGAGGATCAGCGTTGTGCATTACCTTTAGCGTACCGTACTTGATTTGTGGCGCATGAAACGTGAGCCTAGTCAAAACTCGCGAGCTCACTGAAAGCATCAATATTTGTAACAATAGCAATGACTATCAAACATGTGTATCCCATAACTTATATGAATAGATTCTATATTAATGCTAGGTTGCAATTCTGATTGGGGCAGAAATGGAGGGTTCTTGAAAATCTTCACAATATCTGTAAACGTTCCTGCGTTGTACCGAGCGCAATGTGAAATACATGATGGGTGCGCAATGAAATCTCCGTAGAAGACTTTGAGGAACCGAGGTAACACAGTAAGAAAATAATCGATTAGGTTTAGCATGCATAAACTAGCAAATACCCTCAAGAGAATAACTCTCAGACCACACTCCAACGGAATAATTTGGAAAATAAATGAATTCCATGTAAATTTCAAATCCAACTCGAGACTATTTTTCAAGTAAAAATATTCATATCGGTTCCAGAAAATAAATCACTATAATAGACATTCGAATTTTGAGAACCCCATATTAAGACGACTATTTTAATCCTAAAAAACACGACCCTCGACAACTCAAGAAGCAATGGTACTCACCAGCCCGTCGCAGGCACTGAGCGCCACGTCCGACGAGTGCCGGTGTCCCAGGACGTAGCCCTTGAAGAAGCAGCGAGCGATGCCATCACTGGGCTGCACTCTGCTCCTTGCTCTACCTTCCTCCCTCAGCAGTAAGGACGGGGCCAGGAAGTGGGAGTCGTGCCACGCGACAATTTGCCATAACCGGCCCCACGCCACCCACTCGAACCCGTGGGTGGTTTGGCTCCCCGACGTGGGTGACGCGTTTAGGTCACCGTCCTCGTCCGTGAGGATGAAAGGTTCACCCTCAAGAAGGGCGTGGAGATGAGGTGGAGGCTCATCTTGCGAGTTGTGGGTGAATGAGGATCCTTGGGGATACTGACGATGAAATGGAGTCACCCACACGCGTAAAGTGGAGGAATCCAATTCTGAAAAAAAGATAAATGCATGTATTAAATTAACGAAATGCAATAAACAGACCTCACTTCCGAACCCATTATGAATATAAAAGCACTGTTAATATCATTCCCATTAACGTGTTAAATAATCATTTTCGTGAAATTGTAATTTAACGATAATTCTGGTACCACCATCGAAAATCGTATTCGTAAAAAACAAATTGAAATAATCACGATCGCGTCGAACATTACGAGCCGCTCGTAATTTTTCGAACGTGACACGACCTGCACGCGGCAGAGATGAAGTGTACGAGTCTCCGCAGGCGAACGTTGACTCTCGAGAACCTCCTTCACCAAAGAATAGGATCGTTCATCAAATTTTCTCAAGAGTTGCTATTTTTGGCAGAGCATTTCCTGCGGTCAGCTGGGACCTTTACTGATGAGCAGTCAGCGCTCATCAAACATTACCCTTTGGAGTTCCCAGCAGTTATTTTTCGAAAGCCCAGCTCGTAAAAAGTGCCCTACGCCCGTTGGCACAAGAACGAATGGCTTGTCCTCAGAGGCAGATTGCGTCCGTTGTGACGTAAATTAGTGTCATTTTTATGGAGCTCAGTAAGTTACAGCGTATAATTTTATGGAACCAGTAAAGCACGCAGGCTAACTCGCTATCCGTTCCTTCGGTTTAAGTAAAACCTTGAGCACAGGAAATAGATGGACAGCAAAAAGCTGAATCGCATTTGCTACAACAAAAGCAAGACGGCAAAACGATTAAATCGGTAACGATCGATTAATTATATGAGACCATCACATAAGGAAAACAAAAGACTGATGTATGTTGCATTTTTAAAATATTCACTTAGCGTCACAAAAAAATATAAATCGACCAAATTCTACCAGTTGAGGAGCAAGGAACATGTGCTTAGAAGATAGCAGCAGTGCGAGACAGACGACTCGCAAAACACGCTACACAGAATTCAATTTCATGATGCTACCTCAGAACATCCATAAACTTTATCAGAAAACATCGCAAAGAACAATCCCGTTGAGCTACACGAAAGAGATCAATGAAGCTTCGGAAATAAAGACGGTAAGTCGGTAGAAAATCACAGAAAGAGCGGGGATTTGGCCAGCAGCTCCTTCACCAATTTGTGCTCAGGGGATAGCGAGAGCAAAGAAGAGACTAGGATGGGCGTCTCCCAGGGGCGCTAGGAAGGCCGGGCAACGATAAGCGCCATGCTTTTAAAAGGCTAAGCTGTGAGGCGGTCATTTAATCTGATAACGAGAAAATTACCACTTTAACGAAAGATAAACACAAATTCAAGACGAAATGAATACCACAGAGGCAAAGCATACACTTAAGATTAAATAAAACCATCCTAAATTAAAGACTTCGCATCTCACCTCTTGAATACAAATTCGCATCATGGATGAATTGAGTGAAATTTTCTCAGCTTTTTAGATAATTTCGGCGAGGAGATACGTTTCACATCACAACCATAGGTCGAACACCGCTTATTTCAACAGTCATCCACCAACAGCCTCAGCTCTAAATTCGTCTCTCCGTCTCGTTTTTCAAAACTATACATGGCACATCAAACCAGACGACTGTATAATTTCATGCAACTTGAAAAAGTTATTGAAAGAACGCCCTAACAGAGCACGAACTATGAATTGGCCAAAATAGATTATCACACTCTAAGATCACTCCGTCTATCTTTGCACCGTGTAACACAACAAGCAATTGCTCAACGCCCGCAATCTCTGATTACCTCCCAAAGGAAAACACGAACAACTGACATAGGCACTCTGGCTGACCAACTAAACAGCGAATGAGAGGAGCACGTACTTCAAAATCAAGTAAATTGTTGAACAAATATGTAAGCGCTAGTTATATTAATGCAAATGGTTTGGGGTGCCACGAGCTTTCACATTCATTAAGGCGCGAAAGTTTGACCTACACTATAACTTAGCTCCAAAAACATCATTTATATCTAGTTACGTTGGACCACTAGCTTCTGTAAGGTTATTGTAGCTACTTTAAAATAGACCAGCTTTTCACAAAATATAAACTATGACCCAGGTAAGAAACAATCCCAAGTTTAGCAAAAATGCATAATTCTTAATTGAATAGAAAATAAATTATATCTTACTGAAGATATCCCACGACAATCAGTTCACGAAATAAATCCCAGATTTGCAACACAGATTGACGCCTCACAATATGTAGATATGCGTTTTTCAAAGGTATAAATGTCAGGACTAAGAAGTCGCAATAAAGATGACAGCAGGGCTTCAGTAATTCGACCTACCTCACTCCGATAGAGAAAGGATCCCTTAGCATGGATTTTAGAGAACAGGGAATCTATGAACAAAGCGTGTTCCCCATGAGCATAAAAAAGCAACTTGAAAAAGACGGGGAAGAAAAAGAAAAGAGTAATCAGGGAATAAAGTATGAAAATAGAAAGAAGCAAAGACAGTAGTCTCGAAAGTTTAGCTAAAGCTGAGACCCCCTCCCTCCCGCCTTTACCCTGTGCTAGCTCGGATAGTGCTCCCTAGAGACGCTAATCTCCATAGAGTAGGATAGTCACTAACTTTATTTCCTACGGCCTATTATATGCCCCCGGGAGGCCACGAAGGTCAACGTCCCAAGTTCTATACATCGTGCAGAACGCCTACCTCCTCCTTTTTCAGAAAGCAACAGAAAAATAAAAAATGGCATCAATTGCAGGATAAAATCCTCAACAATTTCGCACTACCAGAGTCGCTAATTTTGAGGTGAAGAGCAGCTCGCTTGGGTTGCTCCAGGGCAGCGCGCTTGTACTCTGGGCATGCGTCCGGATATCACGCTCGGCATGGATGTAAATTCGCTGAAGAGAGACAATCTAGGATACGTGCAGAAGGACAATACCTAAAAGTGCACTCCAAAGGTAGACACTGTAAATATGGGAGGAATAGCAGCCCACAAGGGAATAACTGCCAACGAGGGAATAACAGCCAACGAGGGAATAACAGCCAACGAGGGAATACCAGCTAACTAGGGAATAACAGCCAACGAGGGAATAACAGCCAACGAGGGAATAACAGCCCACAATAGATCAACAGCCAGGGAATGTTTGCCTGGAAGAAAGTAACAGCCACGGGAACAAGATATGAATAGGACTCTGACATGACAAGATTGAAATAAAACAATTACGCGATTTAAAAGTCTTAGCATGCCAATCAGTCGCCTTGGGCCCCCAGGAAATAACGTATGCCAAAGAAAGCATGGGCATTGCAAGGCCAGAATCCAATTAAATGCCGCAACGTATTTCTTTGCGCAAGTCTCGGCGAGCAGCAAAGCAAGCAAAGCAATTTATGAAATGCCTCGTAAACACCACGGCAGCAGCACTGCATTTTCACGTGTTCACTTGCAGCCCCGGTGTTAAAAAATTCAGCTGCGTTCAAAACTCGGAACTGTGGTTGCTGAACATTCATTTTTGTAGATGAAATATTAGACCTCCAACTAGTTTCCGAACTTAAGGCACAAAAAATGTAAAATTTGGACAAGCCTTGCATTGTTGGACAAGCAAGTGCAAACAATAAGTGGGCGCAAGAAAATTCTGCGCAAGATGGACCCAAAAACCAAGTTTTCGGTAGAAAATTTTTCTTTTTTTATAGATCAAGTTCAGAAACTTAGTAGGAGACCTAATAATACGTCAGCTAGACGCTAGGTAGACAAATGTACACTCTACAAATAAAACCCTAAGAATATGAGAACACAACACAAACAGAGCGACTGCGCCCTCGACTCTCAAACTCAGAACATAGAACCTGCAAGACGCTGTGCCCATGGCACTCGTAAACGGAGCGAGTTCCTCGTGATGAAAAGTTCGTAAAATGGAGAAACAAATCGGACAACCTCGCCGGAAGGGCGCAATTTATTCCACGACTCCCGCAACCCAACAATACAGTAATAAAATTCAACACCGCACAACTGCTTCGCCAACTCACAAATATTCAGAAATTTTCGAAAGAGAGAAAGCGCAAAATATCCTCGTATTGTCTCAGCGCCGATTGATTGCGAGCGAGAAACAGTCAAGACCATGTTGTCAAGCGAGACCGCTTGGTGCTGCTTTGAAATTCAAGGAAAAACGTATTTTTCAAAGATGCACAACGTATCTAAATCATGGACTAGAAAATTACAGCAATGCATAATTCATTTAACTATTATGACGTCATGTTTTAAGCACAAATGACAAAAAAACTGAATGTGACAAATCATACGGCTTTCGAAAATTTGAGCGCAAAGGAAATTCTTCTTTCGATTACTCCAGCAAGACAATTCCGTTCACTGACCACAATGCAAATTATTCCCAGAAGTTCTGGAGTTCCAGTAACTATAAAACATATCACTAAAGGTGAGTTCTTCAACCCAGCGAATGTGAAACGCTCAAGCACCTCGACGATTTAAGTTATGCAAGCAGTGAAATAAGTTGACAATAAGCAACATGGACGCATAAAAAGCATAAGTGTACGCATCTAAAAAATAGAGCCAAGCCCCATACTAAGTCGTGAAATGAACGTTCTCGCTCAGCATTCCTCAGCCGTTTTACCCTGGCGTAACCCTTGCGTTCAGTAACAAAATGAGTTAGATATGATGATATCTGTATTACAATAACCAAGAATTTATTGTGCGAGTTTAGTAACATTACGCGCATGAAATTAGATATTAAATGAAAATTCTAAAGTGCATTAGCTTATTTCACGTCTTATTGCAAAGACACTTCCTTCACTTATTAATGAAAAAAGTCCGAGCCCCAAAGTCGCTCAGAACAATGCAGGAAAAGGAAACGTACGAATCCTAATCTGCGCCTAGAAAAATTCAACAAACGGAGACTTCAAGACCCTAATGACAATTAATTGTAAGAAAATCAATTTTGTGTTGGAACAGAGGGAGGTGCAGTCAAACCTAAACATGTGGCTTTGTCCTTTACCAACTGCACCCATCGCAGTCCCGCAAGAAGCCCACTTCTTTCATTGCGTTTTCACAAATAAACGTTGATAAAGAGGCATTTTTCTAAACAGTGTGTTTAGAGGAGGACGAAACTCTTGAGGTACGCCAACCATTCCATTCCGTGCGACCCTCCCTTCTAAAGTAGCTCGCAACACTTCCGATAATTTAACTTCATTCATAAACAGAAAGATCAGGGCTGAAGACTGAGAAGGAAACACGCATGTTAATTAAGCAAGCTAAATTCTAGTGGATTCGTACTACCAACAACTCCGGTCGACGTTCAGCAAGCAACCTTCACAAGAAATGAAAGCAACGGAGCCCTTGCAACTATTGTTTTTTGCATAGAAAGTTCTATGGATGATATGAGATGTAGTTCACCTGTGAGGAGTGTAGAGTTGTGCTCGGCAGTAAGCCCATCACTAAAAAAATGAGTTAAAAGGCCCACTTCATAAATTCCTTGTAACTTAAATCACTAATAAGCGTTGAACGTACGTTACATGTTCACTCGCTAATGGTGAACTTCATGCAGGGCAGTGCCTGCAAACACAAACTTTAGAAGTTAAATATTTTCAAAGCGTGGCTGAACTTTACGAGCATCGAGTCTTTTCAGGGGAGGGAGGGAGAATTTTCATGCAAAGATTCTCGGCTCGCAGCGGGTTGCGCAGCGCGCTCAAGAGGAAAGCAGTCTAATTCATTGTTTATCCAAGGCAGAACGAACGCAATCCATACACGAGATCGCATTAAATTCAATGGAGTCCGCGAGCGCACAGGTTATCAAAGGAATAAATCAGAGCCGTAGCACATCCTGGTCTCTTGACGAAACTCAATACACCTGAAGTAAATGGCCCCATGGGGGGAAAGCGAGTCCATTGGGCGGAATTAGTGTCCGCGTAGACTAGATACGGACTGCAGATAAGCCCGCGTCCTGCCCCCTGCCTCCCACATCTGAGATGTAGGAGGCAGCGGTCCCACCCGCACACATGATAAATCAACACGAGCACAAAAATCAAGATCTTAGACTCGTGCATGCTTACCGTTCAAGCTCATGTAAAGAAAGTTTTGAGAGACAGATTTGACCAAATATTATATTTTGGAAAAAATGCCTATGCACTCGAAATATGCGCTACCTTTTCGAAAGTGCAAGTTCAGCTTACGGAACCGGCTTACACACTATAGAATAGCGAATCTACACAAAGTAATCTATAGGTAAAAGTAATCAATAAAAGTTGAGAGATGCAATTCAAGGCGTCGGTTTTGCTCGTGTCAATGTTGCCTCATAAGGGATTGCTTAAACCTTTTATGGTTGAGTTTACGTATTTTTTATTGAAAACCAACCTTTTACGTTGTTTAATGTTAGCGAGTTTGAAGGAAGATTCGAGTAATAGATGTAAGTGCGTAAACTGCAACTGGGGCCTTTAACGTCACATTCATGACCAGATGTTCAAAAGTGAATTTAAGCCCTTTAAAATATGAATAAATTAAAAGAAACAATACCGAAGATGGTAAAAAATCTTTATCGTCCTGCATTAACGGGTTAATCCTTTGAGCACCACAAGGATACCTCAGTCTCGCCTAAATTTTTGTTTGGCATTATTATGCACCTCCATTACCCCGGTTAGTTAACTCTAGGTGCTTTCTTGGAACGCCAAATAAGAGAATACCACGCTTCTGGCCCCTCACTAACAAAACGCACAAATCTCTTATATAAATCATTTAAACTTTCAGATCCTCTATAAGTCAAGGATACTCAACATGATGAGTTTTCACCACATTTGGAGAACTATTCATACTCGAACGTTCAAGACACAAAAGGAGTAAGGGAATTTCTTCACTACTCGCTGTTTATGCCCGAACTCGGAATACGACGATAGAAAACAGTCACATACATACATACATATCTTACGAGACAATTTCTCTCACTAGTCGAATACTTTGAGAAAGCTCGGCGACAAAGCAATCAAACTAAACGTTCAGAAAATCAGAAATACCGCCCGGGAAAAAATTGCGTTGCAAATGTCCCAAAACATTCTATCAAGTTTTCCGACTCCGTGCGAAAAAGCACGGATTCAGATTCCTACGTATTTTATTCTCTACATCTGCATTAAGTGCAAGTACTAGCGCTAAATACCTATAGTTCAACCGCATTCATTTTTTAAGACTAGAAGATTTTATGTGACCCTTTACCACGAGCTTGATTGCAGCAATGCAAAAATAAAACCAATAAACGAGTCCTGGTTTTAAGAAAAAATACATTTAATTTATTCAGGAACGATGCGTAAAAATTAGTTGCCTTTACGTGAAAAATCAGCTGCTTCCCAGGTTGAATATTATCATCAGTCTACACAACAAATTCACCCTCGACACCTGTTATGTTATCAATTTATCTCATTTGCTCTCATTTAATGCCCTAATAAGATAGGAGATGATGAAGTCAAATAAACCCAAGCCTTTGAAATTTTTTTTAGTCGTTTGGTGGTCAGCTTGCACAAGAAGTACAAGGACAGGGTAAAATTTTGCGCATTCCCTTCAGTAATTACAGAGTAAACTTTTACATTTTTAATACATTGGCATAGGGAGAAATTTTCAGGGTGGACTTCTAGAATAGGATTTAGTGTTTTTCTTGAAATTTATCTGAAGAAATATAGTAGTGATATCTATTTAATAAGTTATATTGATGCGATGACATTCTACTATACACAGTTGTTGCTTGCTTGTCTCTCGGGCACGCTCTTAAATTTAGGTAGGAGAAAATTCCCCTGTCCGTATTCTAAATTACTGGGTAGACGTGTCCCGCCAGAAATGACGAGATAAATGATGTTAATTTCTTAAGATGCCCTCTTATTTACGGTAAATCTCACATGAAATACTATTATTTGCAGCATCACTGATACGGACTACCGTACAGTCTCGCTATTCGTTTAGGAATACGGACCCCGGAATTTTCTCCTATCTAAATTTAAGAGCGTGACAGAGACGTACGGATGAACCAATCAAGCAAGCTAACACTGGGGTATTATTATATAGAAGAAGAATAATGAGACTGTCAGATAATGTAGTCCGTATCACTGATATTAAAAATATTCCATGTCAGAGTTACAGTAGGTAAGAGGGTTTCTTCATATTTAACAACATTTGTCCCGTCATTTTCTGTTCAGCGCGTCTACTAGTCCATTATATGTATAACTATTTACATAGATCATCATAAGTATTACCACTTTCCATAAAGTCGTACTTTTCATCTAAAAGGCTGATCATATTTTGTGGAACGAAATTTTAAAAGACCAATGCAGGAGAACGAAACTCAAGATTCAAATCAGAACGAAAAAGTGAGGCCAAGTAGAACGATTAACGCTAAAACAAAAGAATATAGAATCCTCTGCCTCGACGAAAGAATCCTCTGTCTCGACGAAAGAGTCCCCTGTCTCGACGAAAGAGTCCCCTGTCTCGACGAAAGAATCCTTTGCCTCGACGAAAGAATCCTATGCCTCGACGAAAGAATCCTCTGCCTCGACGAAAGAATCCTCTACCTCAACGTAAGAATCCTCTGCCTCGACGAAAATAGAAACAAGCGGTAGAAAAAGCTTGGAAACACAAGAAGCAAGGAAGCTAAGTTTTAGAAGTCAGCCGGAAAGAAAGACAAAAAAGAATTTATAAAAAGAAGAGTTAAACAGAAAAAAGGGATTGATTGAAGAATCACTTGAACATTAGGGGCCACAACTAATCTCGGATAGTGTTGTTTTTACTAATAATCAATTACTTCACAGAAGGTACTACATTTTTCTATTATGTTTAAATAGCATACTTCTATGACAACCAGAATTTTATGATTCCATGAAAACAACTTGTAATAAACTTTCATTAACTGCTATCATTCTAGTATCTCATATACTAAAAAAAATGTTAATCTGTTCAAAATCAGTCTTCAGAAACTGAATTCGAAACTTGACGTAAGGCCTAATTGAAGGAGATACAACAAATACGGCTAACATCGACAGAAAATAGGAACGAGCAAACTGAGTTAGATTATTTACAGGTGTACGNATATATAATTCACAATTTACGGGTTACGACCCACTTATTTCTACGCATCTTCACTATGAAGAAATAGACTGAATTCATTGGAATTCGCTAGGCGGAAGGAACGACAGTGACTGAACTACTCTCAATTTATTTTGAAGCCAGAGAAAGAAATACATAAAATTACTGTTATTCTGTTCAACACGCACTTGTAAATGTTCAAAATCATACAATCAAAATATCTCTCAGTAGTTTGCTTCAGCGGTAATTAATTTTAAATATATATGTTTTTTAAACGTAAGCGTATCAATGGGATAAAACAACGTTTTTCTTGTGCAATGACGGGAAAAACTTGTCATATTCCTCAGTAAATTAAAAAGGACACGACAATTTTTAATATTCCTCAGCAAATTATAAAGTACAAGACAAGCTTCTAATTTTCACCTTCAGATCAAAAAGAACGAGACAAGATTTTTAATGTCCCTCAGGAAATGAAATTAACTAGTTTTGAAATGAGACACCCGTACTACTTGATGGTTATAAATGCTATAAGGAAACTACATACATTTGAATGCACACAAGGACGAGTTTATTTTAATCCCTTAAAGCAACAGTCCAAAAGGCGTATAAAATACCTGCAGAAAAACAGCAGTTCATTCGTCTCGGAATAGTTCATTTCCTTGGAGTGGCTGGGAGCCAGCAGTAAACTCGACATCCATGACTATCTACTCCGTAACTTGATAATCTTGCACTAGCATGTGCTGCACATCAATGAGTGTTCATGATATGTTAATTAAGCGACACTCTGAGATAAGATGACAAGTAATACGAGGCAGAAACCATTACGATGGCGCGAGACCTCGCTCAGCGCTCTGGACTCGTAGCCAATTGGAATCCGAGCACGCGCTTCCTTGTGAAAATGTTAATCGTCTCTGTCTACTTACCAGTCAGTGAAGAAAGAAAACAGGCTCGGCTTCAACATTTGATCAGTAAAGCATGGAAAATTCTTCACGGTTCGTACCTATTTTTTCATGTTCGTTGCATTTAAAACATCGAAGAGCAAAACCGTCCGTACAATTTTAAGAAACATCCACGCAAAAAATCACTGGGCGTGCTGTGCTCAGCAGAACAAGTAACGTAGACTATTGAAGGGTACGTCGCCCGTATGCAAACGAGGCCAACTCAGTGATGGCTCTTTGATGTCCTGGCTGATCGCGCGCGAGGCGGAGCCCATGAAGCAGGCCAGTGAAACGCGTCATCGAACGTGCCAGTTTCCACCAATTGATGCATGGCGCCAGAGCCTGAGTCCAGTTGTACAAGAACTTGTCGGGGACAATATTCTGAGCAAGAAACGAACCTCTACCTGCCTTCCCGAAGCAGGCGCAAACTATTCTTAAGCATGAGCACACGGAGAAGAAAAAAGAAATTATGAGCAAGAGGGAAGGAACGGCTTTATTGGAGGAATCCATGCGCGGGAACGAAGAGGTGGTAATCGAAGAGTCTTATCGGGACTGATTTGCTTGATAGCGGCACAGAGAGCCCTAAACTCGGGTCGTTCACTGCCCCGAAGAGTAGCTCATAAATAAAGAAGGGTCTGATAAAGCGAGGAAGTAAGAACCCTCTGGAAAAATGGTGATCAGGGTGTGAAGATGAAGCTATCATGCAGGCGGGATGCTATCTGCCGTATGAGCATTAATATCGTATATCGGATTAAACATTCAAGTCGAGATAACTCACAGCTAGTGGGAGGACATGAATTAAATAGCCCATGAATTTCTTGAGTTTATAGCAAGGCACACGTACACTTCTTATACAAAATTTGCACCGTGCACGCATGGAGCTCAAAACTACGCAGGAAAAGTCAGGGACAAGTTCGTAACGACACCCTGTAGTTCATGATGTACAATTTCCACCACCATAGCGTACGATAGTATTAAATTTATCCTTCTCAAGGGCGAAAAATTTGAAACGTGAAGTGATGTTTTAAAAATGAATGCTCTAGGCATTGTAGATCAAAGTGCGAAGGTGAGCTACTCGCCTTCCGACTCAGTGGAAGGGTAGACGGGAAGGCATGAACAGCGTGTTCAGCGTGTCAACAATACTGATGTAAAATTAGATAATGAAATTGCTGTATGACCACTAAAAAAGCACATCAGTAACCAACTGTTCATCGCGCTCAGCTTGTTTTCAAACGTGCTAAATCAAAGCACGTTGAATCGAAGAAACAGCGTTTGACATAGAATCATAGTTCAAAGATGTCTGAAAAGCAAATCTAAATCTAGATGCTTGACTGTCCGAAATTATCGTCGATATGAAGCGTGTCGCAAATAAAATACTTTACAGGTATGTAAAAAAATTAGATTACTGCAACCAGTACTAGAAGCTGTCCAGAAAACACGGAAAGTGGCGGAAATGATAATGACCTGAACAGATGAACACATACGAAAGTGTGCACACAAACTGAAGCCCCGTTTCTCGACCAAATGTGTCAACCATGGTTCAAGAATATTCATGGATTTGTTTACTCTGACCCCGGCAGACCACACGAGATGAAGTACAAATTTCATCCTGGCAGGAGTTCCAGCGAGTTTGGTTTGGGAACTCTGTTACACCTCTGGCGTCTCCTCTCTGAAAACGCCCAACTGAACGTAGGAATCAAACATCAAGTCATCCATGTCAATTTTACAGTTATTTTCTTCAGCATTCTACAAATAATAAATACGGGGAAAGTGCACGCTACACGATTGATTTCCAGTTTGAGAAGCAATCTTCCTTGGCGTTTCTCACGGCACTGCCTGGCTGTAATGACCGTAATCCATCCACGTTGGGGCATCAAGTACACGTCCACTCGGCGTCCCTTAGAATTAAGCAAGCGACTAATAAACTCGGAGTACTAAGTCAATTTACGTGAACCTACAAGCAAGGGTCTTTCCACCGAAAAACAAATGATGACGTCGTTCAACGTTTGCTCATTTCTAGAACATAGAGAAAATCTACATCTTTAGCACAGAGAACATCTCCTCTTTGAGCATCGCAAAAATCCACAAAGTTGACCGTCATGGAACGCATAAATAGACACTTGATTTAAAACTGAGACAGACATATGATCAGTGCACCACGGGACATTTACTGCACCATAGCATATTGAGTAAACCTAAAACATTTAGTGTACTAAAACATATTTAGTGCATCATAACTTATGTCGTATACCATCAGACATTCAGAGTACCTCAGCACATTCAATGTACCATAGCATATTTAATAAACAATAATATATTTAGCGTACATTTATCTATGCAATATACCGTTATACATTTGGTGCACCATAAAATATTTACTGTACAACACACATTAAGCGAACAACAGCACATTTTTTCCACCAAAAAACACGTAGTGTACCACACCATATTAAGTGCACCATAGCCCATTTAGTGTGCCATACTAAATTTAGTGTACGAGTACTACACAATATTCAGTGTACCATACCACATTTAGTATACCACAGTATTTTCAGTGAACCACAACACATTCGGTGATTCACAGCACATTATTGCATCAAAGTAACATTATACACTACAGAATGTTTATTCTCAGTAGCCTCACACAACGGTTAAGGTTTAGACTACAGGAAAAAAGAATTACTACTCGAAAATCTTCAGCATTCCCACGGAACATTTTCTTGCGGCTCCAAGAGCTTCGCAGATGTGCGAAAAAATCAAGATTTCGCCTTGTTCTCCCAAGCTTTTTCCTTACAGCAGCCAAATTTGAAGACCTGAGCTAGCTACTTGAGCAACAAAATTATAGCGTAGCACACCGCCCTCGTAGTGCCACTGGCTACTGCTGGGCTTCCAAGCCTGAGATGAACGTCATCTGTTTATAGTACCAACGCCCACGTTAGCGATATTATCAAACATTGTGAAAGACTAGAATTTGCATAGCCTTCGTCTAAACGTTAATGCATATATTTTTATTTTAAGTGTGTAAATAATGAGAGAGAATGTTGTTGCCCGTTCATCCTGATGAGCGCATTATCGAACACTGTAAAATACTAGGATTTGTATGGCAGCCATTAAAATATTGATGCATCTATGTATCCATGCATATCTAAAAAACAAATATATTATATTCATATGGGTAAATACTGAGAATGTTGTTACATGTTCATTCCGATGAGCTCTTTTGAACAATAATGTTCCGCCTAGAATCTAACGAAGCAGAAACAGAAATAAAATCAGGATGTAAAAATTGAAGGACTTTGAAAAAATAAGCTGAAACAAAATACAACCAAAAATAATTTCAATACAGTTTCCATCTTCAAATACACAGTCTTCTATCATTATTTCGATTCGTGATCATCAGTTGATTATCACGTTAAAACTTGGGAAACTTGATGCACAGTCCCTAACAGCTGCCAAAAAGACCATAAGCCAACGGAACGACAAAAACGTGCGCTGAAACGAACACAGAGTAGAAGACATGAGGTGACTACGCAGAACTGCGGCCCCTCCTACGCCAAGAGACACGAGACGGTAGACATAGAAAACAGAGCCAAAAGACCTAGCCCCCAACAGATAAAATAGCATTGTTGACACCGCTAGGAGTTGCCAAAGAAGCGACGTTATGACGAGGTCAGCTACGTGCGTAATGCTACGAGCGTTCTCCCCGACTAGGGCTGGAAAAGCCTACATATCGACGGGAATTGGGATGAATCCGGACTCCCGCCAACTTAAGAAGGAAATAAACTAGGAATGAAGAACACAGGACCTCGCGATAACAAGAAACAATAAGTATACAGATTATGAAAATAACGCGACACGGATTCATCCCATGAATACTGAATTATGTAGAAAATTCTTCCCATAGATACTGAATTCCGCAGAAATAAATATATTTTGTATAAAATTAATTCTATGTACGACGATTTCAACGAAAGAAGAATTTGAAATACATAGAAGTTGAAACAGCAAATTTACAAAAAAATGGAGTAGAATCAAATTAACACTCATATGCGTCAGGTTGCTCCGAAGCCAGGCTGTTCCATAGTTAGCTGAGGTTGGAATTCGGCGACAATTCATGTTTTGTGCTTCCGTCATGATGCTTTTTCGCTCTCTCTATGCTGGTTTTAGATATTTTAATGGCTGAAGTTATTTTAATAACCCATTTAGGTCTTTAAACGCAAGTAAACTATGAGTGTCGACACACTGGCAAACCATTAGGCAACAGCGGAATGAATTGTTTCAATGAATTACGTGGTCCAGCACGCGGACAACGCGATAAGACAGAAAAATCACAGTACTGAAAAAATGCAACGACTAAAGTACAAAAAACAAATGTAAATAAATAAATTCGACAAGGAACAAAATTCATCAACAATGAATTATATCGGAGTTTCTTTTTAAACCAGCATATTTCGAATTCGAATATTTAAATAGGAAAGTCGTCAAAGGGGTATGGATTCCATACCTGTATAACTGGTGGAATAACGTGATGAAATGGTATTTTTCGACTCGAAAAATATTTTTCACTGATTTCAATTGTGCAATTGTTCTAACGAAAGAAGCTTCCAAGCACGAGGGAAGCGAGTCTATATAGTCAGGCACCACCAGCTGATACTCTGTGTTAACAAAGTAGTGATTAAAATGTTGACCCAGGTACGCGTAGCCTTTTCGAATGCAAATAGTTTTTACTGACCTTTCTACTGTAAATTTCGCAGCTGTAAGGGAACAGTCTGCCTACCTCGTGTTTTCCACCATTCCTATAAGGTCAAGAAAGTTAAAAAAGTAAATGCATTAGATAATATTTTGTTCTTTAGGCGATCTCCACACTTTTAGTGAGTAAGAAACTACTCGCATGTAACAAATTAAAAGTGTCTTTCCCCAATTTTATTCATTGATTCAAATTCAAATTGTACTGAAAGCTGCAACTGATGCTGGAAGGAGAATTTCTTCAGCTTGAGTGTAATTTATTTATTTTTTGTTTTTTTCAGCAGCTTTTGGCCTAAGAGTAAAATTGGAAAAAGCTCACTTTTATATACTTAAAAAAAGCAAAGCTCAAAAGAAAAATCAACTATCAATCAACAATCTAATGTTTTCATACCGGAAAAGGAGCCCATAGAAAAACAAAATAATTATAATTATCAATTAATAACGTTTTTCAGCATTACTCCGCAAGCAAGGAAGGTAACCAGTTGCCGCATGCAAATCTGTCGCTGGAGTACCAAAGAAGATCATAACTTAGAGTTACGCAAAACATTTGTTATCCTCTTCCGCACCTAACTGCTTCGGTAATTGTGTAGATGAGTATAAGAACGCAAGTAAATGGTAGGTACAGAAGTAGAGACTCGTTAATCAAAATAGACAAGTAGCGATCCTCGCAGAAACACTAACTCTCCATCGCCCACAGCAGCGATTGCATGCCACGCACAGTTGTCCCACCTTGGAGTAAAGGACTGAGCTGCCAGCTCATACTTTCGTACTTTGGCTTCACAAAATCATCGTTCCAACAGAGTTGATTGTAGCAAGTTCCAGCACCGAAATATATAATCCGAAAGTTTGTCGATGCTTTCGAGACATTAATTCCGAGCTACATTACGCCAACAAGCAAAGCAAAATATTTCGTCAAATATTTATCCGGGTCTAAACGCATATATTACATAGATTTAACATTAATGAACATACACACACGAACATAATGCCTTTTTTCAATCCAAACTCAGAAGGTTACTTGGCATGTATTGACCTCCGCAATAAATAAACGCGACAAAACATTCTGCGATGACTACAAATTTTGAAAATTTTCAGTTTCGCCGAGCTTCACTCAGTCGCGTATCATTAGACGGGCTTTATCGTGGTGGGCTCGAAAAACAGTGAACGATGTACCCACGATGAACTGCACCTACAGACGTCCATTGGCGCTGGCAGATGAGCCCCGTTACCGTGGATCGCCTCTGCCTGGAATACTTTTCATTGTCCGTCAGCCACTTCTCTCTCGAAAATTCGTATTGACTGGGTGCTTAAGCCTAAAAATTCTGACTGACCTGAAATGAACGACACTGATTGTAGAATGTTAGAACTAGTTCAGTCAAACTCAGGGCGGTAACATAGACAATATTTTACTACGCACAAGAACACAGGGGCAATGGTCAACCTCGAAGTACACACTCAGCGTACGCACATACGAATAATTCAATAAATTTCAGCCGGTGATTAATATATTTACACACCTTTTGAACAACCTAATCAGGTACATTCACAGCAGCTGTAGCAAGCTCGTTGAAAAGCGTGGGAATGGAAGCAGTGTAGCGGGTAAACATTACCACGAGCATATTTTATGGAGCTCGGGCATTCGCGTAACGAAGACACGTCAGGGCAACGAGTCACAAATTGGTCTACTTTCCGCTCGAGGTACGATTTGCTTAATTAAGGAAGAGGTGGCTCGAATAATGGGGTTATCACTGCACGTACATTGATTAGAACTGTAACATAGAACGTAAGATACCTGATAATCCTAAATATCTACTTGGGACAAATTTGCGCCGAAATCCAAAACGGGCACATTTGTAACAATCGACATATGAAACAATCACCACAGCCTCACCGTACCATCATATTTAGAATAAAACAAGACAGATCCGGCTAGGAGCCTGATCAGTAAACAGGGTTTATTCATACCTGTATACACGTGTAGCAGAAATAGACTTTAATATTACTAAACTCAACTTGAATGCATAAGTACCTCGACAGTGGAAGGAGATAACGTAATACCTTTCAAAAAATTTATTTTACATTTGTCTAAAAAACAGTTTTGATGAAAAAGTCCATACCCACGATAATTTGTGTATAATCGATTCAAGTGACGAACATAAATTTAATGACATGTTTCACGTTCGTTTAACTTGATGTCTTTTAAGTTTCACAGAATTTTGCAAAATCGGAGTTTCTATAGCCTCTTAAGTTGATATACATACTTGTACTTTAATTAGGTAACAACAATGAGCGCCGTGACCGTGTACATTTCGCTTGTGAACGATTTCTGATCGCATTCACTATTTCAACCACAATTTCAAACTAGCATCATGAGAAGATATGAAACAATTAAATGAAAATACTGTAACACATTTTATGCGGAATCTAGGGATTTGCGTCTTCGTTTACAATGCAGCAAGCTGCGACATGTCTACACCCTCGACATTTTTGGTAGCAATGAAGTTTTGAACGCCCATACGAACCGCATCTGTGAGGACACATATTCACACGACCACTGACGTACCTAGAAAGTAGTTCAAAGTGGCTTATAACAATTAATTAAATTCAAAGTGTGGATAATTCAACCATTTCAAAGTGCTGGTGATGTAACAAATTCAATGCATTTATAATTGAATAAGTTCAAAGTATTGATAATCGAATAAGTTCAAAGTATTGATAATTGAATCAATGTAAGAGTTGGTAGTTAAATTCGTTATTATTATAATGAGGAAGAGTGAGACGTGCGTGATTGAAGAGCAACGACCGGCTCGCACCTCACAACTGAGGACGGAGGTGAGACAAAAGCAAAATAACTAAACATGCCGGTATGACAAGTCGCTAATCACCCCAAAATGCGAAATGTTGACACGATATATGTATGGGCTTACTTATCGCACTAAGACCGATGGCAGACTGTCACAGCGAGTGCGGGTAAGTTTTCAGGTAGCCAAGGGAATTTCTTGAGGTTCTTGGGGAGCGCTAACACCCAAGATAGTGGTATTCAATCACTTTCAAAGCACATTTTTGTCCAAGATAATACAAGTTGATCACGGGTGGAAACTGAAAGATTTAACAATGAAAATGATTACAAGTCAACGATTTGCATCAGGAAAAGACCATTGTTTAAGTAGTCTACGCCGTTCTTTCAACTACTGTATTGATTACGAGGCGATGATATTATGACTACTGCTGTAGGGTAGCAAGAAGAACCATACACATATTTTTTACCAACAGTATTCGTCGTCTATATTACAGAGAACCCAAAATATTATGCTGAGCAGTTAAGCCTTTAACACACTTTTGTCGCCAAAGCGCGGCAGGGCGCTCGAGCAAATGTTTTCAGCGTTGACCCGCTCAGCGGCGTCCTGAGGGGCTGCTGAGTCAATGATGATATTTGAAGCCGTCTCTGGTCACTCTCGAGTGGGAATAACAGCAATTAGATAGTTTTACATACACCAATCCGAGAGCCATGATATAGAAAATAGAAAGTACAACTGGTATTGGGCAAATTTACTAGTTGCGGGACAGAGAATCTAGTGGGTTGAGGCTTTGAAACGACCTCATAAATTACTGACGTGGGACAGGCATCAAAGCAAATTTCCTAGCAGGTACGAGATGCCGACAGAAAAATTCCCACAAATATTCTTCATGGAGCAAAACGAAACGCACTTCTTCATTAACAAAATTTGAATGTATCATCTATACATTTTTCACAATTCTGGATGAAAATTTCTTGATTATAATCCGTTTTGGAAAATATGGGAAGGAAAAACCTACCAACCAAAATTGAAAAAATTGAAAACTTTACATAATCGCCATAAGAGAGAGAGAGGCCAGGTAGAGGGATTAAAGCATTAATTAATTATAATTAGTTACAGCTGAAAAATTTTAAATCAAATTTTCTAGCTCATCTCAACGTATAGAAGAAGAATTGAAGCTACAATTCCTACGATAAACTCGCATTGATTGGAAATTCTTCTCTATAACATAAAAATCAGTAAAAGCAAAAGCCCTAGCAGAGGGCAGTTTTTTTCCCAACAGTAATCAAGTGCACAAGAGTTCCAATACTGGAGGGGAAAATACTGCGCGAGTTAGTGACGGTACACAAGAGTGCTCGTCTGATATAGAATGTGAAGCATAAAACGAGCACAGCAACAGCGCCTGATAGTCCGTGAGCTCAAGGGGAATGCAATGACAAAATCTCTGACATGCACAGACCCGAAAAAAAAACATTAAAAACGCATTTGTTAAGAGACTGTGAGTAAACGTGATTTGGCCTTACTCACTGAGGGGTAGCAAATATCAAGGTTGTGAGATGAAAAATATAATATAAATATAAACACGTTATAAAATCGTTAATATGGAAAGGAATCGTGCGATTGAGTGAATTAGCGTCATCGTGAGCAACCGTTCGCAGTTATCCCTGACATTTTACTTCGAGTTTAGAAGGTGGTCTTTTTTACCAGAGGGTAGCTTCTTGCAGTGGGAATTAAACATATAAATAGCATAATAAATGAACGGAACAACATACACTGAGTTTCCTTCACACCTATACGTGAAAAGCTCGCTCTAATGAAAAAAAGAATGCTTCTGGTTGCCATTTGTCAACACAGGAAATAACTCTTCGCCACAATTTAGCTATGAACAGTTTACACTTCTTAACAATATCAATATGAATAAACGCGCAACATCAACAATCAAGAAGTTCTAAACTTAATCTAGTCGCTCTCGGAACGTGCTAGAGGAAGAATGCTAACAAGTCCACATATACTTAAAGTACAACATCGAGCCATAACAGTGATCAGTTCTCGATGGACCTCGCGTAAAGGTGCCTTTTCGAAAAATAAAATATTTGCCCAACCTCTCCTTCCCAAGGAAGCGCTAAGACTCGTCAGACCAATTCCATTTCACACATCATTTTTAGACCAACTAATGATATTCAAGCGAATTATTACATAGTAATGAATAAAATAATAACTAGGATACGCGTAGTCACTTCAAGTGCCTGTAGTTTATATTGGCCTTCATTCCAGTGTAACTTACAACCCTAACCCAACAATCTTCCTAGCTCAGCCAACGATTAAGAAAATCCTTTATACAAGCAATTTGACGTAATTTAATTTAACATTCATTTGTTAAGATGCTCGTACAATTACTCTGATTGGACTTTGGCGGTTATCAATTATTTCATTCTCGATGAAAAATAAGAAACAGAACATATGGAAAGCGCTGACAATGGTCGAATTGTGAATTATAAACTAAATATCCCATTATCTTCAGCCACGTAGTTTACATGCAAAATTATTTCATAACTGGCAAGACAAATAACTTGTTTGTTACGAAATTGCATCTAGCCGAAGAACATATGGAGTAATATTCCTGATTTCGAAAGTGCAGATTGAATTACGGCTTGTGAATATGTAAGTCGCACGTGTCAAGCACTGAATTTTGAATATTTTTAACATATGCAAGTCCTCAGATATTAATAATACGCTCAAGTGGAACCATCATCTCAAGTCGGGATGGGCACAGTATTAAGTACGGCAGGTCATGCAAACATGCTAGTCATCAACACTCTTCAAGAGTTGATGTCCTTCTCTGAGAGCAGTAAACGCGAAGGGATAGAGCTTATCGCACGGCACAGAAAGAAGCTCTCTCAGTTCTGAACTGTGTGGCGGAAAACAGCACTACAGCGTACGGATGCAATGTGAGCAGCTATTTATTCCTCCGGTTTATACATGTACGTATGTTGGCATTCCTGAAGCAAACTCCTCACTTGTTCGGAAAGAGAAATTGAATGAAAGGTAGTTAGTGAAGGCGTACATGTTTTTATCAATTTATCTCCAGAGGAAAAGTTAGAGAGATCTCTAGAACCCAGCCATTAACGTCGAAAAGAATGCAGTACTAGGCATGCTCTCTGACAAGCGGGAACGCTCAGAAAAGTGCGAATGGGGCTGAACTATTTTTCTCGCGCGAATTTCCCGAAGCTCTGGTTGACATGGGAGATACAAACTCGTCAAATACAGTCAGCAAACTAAACCTGCACAAACAAGGACTGTCGGATAGAGCGACTTGTAGAATGCAAATAAATTCAAGTCTGAAAGTCGCCGTCATTCAGAAGAGGGAGAAGCGAGATGGGAATTTGGTGAGTAGTATTTGTGAGATTTTAGAAGGAGTGGTCATCATTGCCGTTATTAGAATGTCTGTAAGCTTCTCGGAGTGCATCTGACGCTCTATAATTCAAAACATATTTATGAAAGATCGATCCCGAGGACACGTTCAGAAATAGCAAATAAAACATGAGGATTATAACGAGAATTTTTTCTTTCAAGTACACGACTTACAAACTCAATTGCAGTAGTGATGTTGTAAATTTAAACTTTTATGAACCAAAATCTTCCAATTTTTTGAAAATTTCAACTTACAGTACAGAATTTAGAGAATAAACGGATAAGTGGCAAGAGATTGAAGCAGGTATGATCTCAATATGCTCAAATTTACTTCAATTGGAGCAAATAAATGAAAACAAACTTAATAGAAATGTGGTCAGTGTAGCAAATTACAGAAACTATAAATTTTTTGTGGCTACTACGCACTTGTCCGCAAATTACGTTGTTTTTTGCGGGCGTCAGCGGCGAGTGCTTGAGAAAAGCTGCGGAACTGCCGGACTGATCGAAACTTCTTGGCAAATGAGAAATATACGATGCTCTGATTAGGACATAGACTTGAAGATTGCGCTCGGAGTCAGTTTACAATTCGGGAGTTTTTGCCCATTGATGCAGTGAACCAGTTTTTAATCACACAAGTACCTCAAGCCCAGCTCACATTCTAAGACATAATTATAATGTGTGCAGGCTCATATTATCGTTGAGCGTCATTCTCATCCGTTTTTTTTTCAGCACAATAATAACTGTGAAGAAGTCAAACCACCGAAAAATCGGAAAATTTCAAAACTTTTAAAAATAGTGTTTAGTTTTGCGGACGCCAGCTTCCAATGCAAGTTATACGGGGTGTTCGAAAAGTTTACGTGAACTTTTCACGAGCACAGTGGTGGTAAATAATGTAAATACATTGATCAACTTCAGGGAGCAGGACCAGTGTTCGATGCCTAATATTGCGCAAGGCCAGCAATGTCTATAATTGTGATCCATATTTGCCTCCTGTAGTCCATTACTAAAAATGTTAGCTGGTAAAAATATTAGCGCAAGGTAACTCTTCGAACTTCCCGTTATAAAGCCAAATCCATAAATGGCATTGCCGAACAATAACGGATCAAAAAAATTGCGTAATATAAATTGCGGAAAAACAGTTTAACACAGGCAACAAAGACTTTTTCTTCCTCTGGTAAGAATTAAAATCGTTCAAAAAGTCTATAATTTTCTTGAAACATAGCGCATGGAATACAAAAATGAGCGCTGTCGGATCATTTGACGTTGTAGATAGACCAATGATACGCGATTCCGAAAGAAAATTTTTTTAGAAGGTGAAGAGTAATCGACGATACAAACAGCGCGGTCTCCTTAGGACAGATTCTATCCAAGTGACAACGCAGTATGTACGCAATTCATTGAAAAACCAAGCGGTGATATTTCAATGCGTTTACCTCATGAAAACTCCATGCTCTGATTTCATCGATTGCATTCAGAGCCACTGAAACGACACAATCTAGCCACTCTTACCGAGTGCAGCGCACTCAGCGGAGTAGAAGTGAGCTTCATGCATCCAAATTAAAAACACTTAGTAAACCTCAAACGTCAGATCACCGCTAACAGCTGTGCAAGCTCAGCTCAGACAATGCAGGACAGACCCAAAAATACCACATGATATGAGCTCAATACAATGAAATCTTTCACAAATGAGCACACTTAAAGCCTACAAATATTTTAAAAACGATATATTCAACGATGGAGTGCTTGCTTTCGTTCACTTCAACTGCAAATGATAACAATCAGTGAGCAAAGATCGTTGACAAATATTTTATGAACATGAAAGTTTTCGTCGTAATACAAATCACCATTCAACCATAATATAAGTCCATTAGTTCAATCATAGCCGAACTAATGATCGATGCGCTGAGAAATACGTATCATAAGGAAACATCCCCACCACAACTGTATTACCCTTCCTTTAGGTAGTAAATGAAAGGTAAGAAAGTAATTATCGAATTAAAATAGGACCAACAGCCACGGAAATGGAGCCGGAGCTGCTGGGAAAGGCATATTTCCCTTAGCAGGAGCTTCGAAACTGTAGCTTCTTGTTAGGCCCTAGATCGATAGAAGTTTTATTATTAAATAACAACAACACATAATGCTTAAGAAATAAAGATTTTTACTATATCCTAAAAAATGTAAGTAATGGGACGATCATTTCAAATAAAAACTTGGTCTCATGCTCTTCTGACCGTCCCAGTATTTTGTTCTTTAAGCAGCGGATAATTAATGCAATTTTTGCCCCAAAGAAAAAATACGGAAATGGAGGTCGAGCCCGAGCCAAAGACCGAGAAAATCATTGCTTTGGAACCGGTACTAGAAAATTTTTCTCTGCCTTCACATCCCTGCTAACACTAATACTGTGGACGTTTTTGTCATTCTACAAGGCTTGGATCAAGTTATGCATCTGCCAGGTGCTTAGAATGGAGGTTGATCTCTTGATAAAATTAAAGTGGGTGCGTATTCATTTCTGATCTGGATATTAACACAAATTAGGCAAGTAGCTCATTTTCTAATTTTCAGCTGCTCAACAAATTCAAGAAGGTTACAAAGTTTGCACCTACACCACATAATCAAATAATCAAAATTATTATGCGAATAAATCATATTATAGATTAACGTTACACAAATGCAAATTGATTGAATTAATTGCAGGTGTGTGCAGCAACATACAGCACATATAGACAGGCCTGCGCAGCAACATACAGCACATATAGACAGGTGTGTGCAGCAACATACAGCACATATAGACAGGTGTGTGCAGCAACATACAGCACATATAGACAGGTGTGTGCAGCAACATACAGCACATATAGACAGGTGTGTGCAGCAACATACAGCACTTATAGACAGGTGTGTGCAGCAACATACAGCACATACAGGCAGGTGAGTGCAGCAACATACAGCATACACATACTGTTATGTACTCGCATGCAGTGCCGCACTCCACCTCATAACGACGGTCAACATTCGAGGGCTCCTCAGATGTGGGTCACGAGATACCCCGAGTGGGGGGAGGGGAGGCCTGCGTGCTGACCCTATCTCACCATTATATTCTATACACAATGTATGTGGGGACACAAACACATTATATGTGCGTGCAAAAACACACAGTATATATGTGCACTCACAAACACAGATATGTGGGCACACAAACGCAGTATACGTGTACACAAACACAGTATATGTGCGTGCCCGTACACACACAACCCCCGTGTGTGCACAAATACAGTATACATGTGCGCACAAACACCCAGAATATGCGTGCACGTGTCATTTTTCGACTGTCATCCCAGCAAGACGTATGTATTTACGCAGCGGGTTCCCATCATTACAGTTACGAATAAACTGTTAGTCCGCCAACTGATGCACTTTGCATCATGAGGCAAGAAGAGGCAAGGTGATGCACTCACTCTATACTTAGCAAACTTGAAAGTGATAGCGCAAGTCCACAATTTAAAGCTGCGCGTCTATATATTTAATGTTCTTTTGGAAACTTGATATTGACCTGCGCGTTGAAGCACAAGTAAAATCGATAACTAATACGCTTAACAGCTCATTACCCAGGCTTTCTTTTCCTAGTTAGCAGTACATGATCGCGATAAATAAATTATATGTAACACGAAACTTCTTTCACTATGAAAAATCAACTTTTACTCCATTCTGTGCTAAACACAATCATTGATGCTGTTTAGACCAAAAAATATAAAACATCAACATAAACAAAATAGTTCCTGAAAAATGAGAGATACCTTACGGATAATGCGTACGTAATTACTCCGTACAAATGCGCATTTAAAATCATAAATTTACAACAATATTTTCTCCTACGATCGGGAGAGTAAGAAATGTATAAGGAAGTTCAACCAGAGAAAAAAGTATCCATTCCCACACCCTAATCCTTCAACACCGTTAGCCACAAGGCACGAAGCAGCGTTGTGTGGTGTAAGCGAAAATCAGTCTTGACCAAGAAGAACAGTATATGAACCATTGCCAGTGATCACAGAAAGTCCGTACCATAAACCTTTTCACCACGGAGAAAACCGCGAGGGTGAAAAAACAATGCAAAAATCTATTCTTTTCGTTTACCTTTTATTAGTTTTTATTATGATGCTAGACACAGACACTTTCTGAAGTTCTACGTCCCATTTTTTCCACATTATACAAAGATGGAGAACTAGACGTCTGGTTGACTGGTTTGTTCAAATTCCATCATATCTGTAGATTCCTAGCATTAATATTGACGAACCCTTAAGCTAACCCGAAGCAGCCTAGAATATTTTTTTGTAGAGTTGTCCACTAGAATGTGAAGGTACGACAATCAATAAAGTGTCCAAAGTTGTCAGCTACAAGAGATATTACTGATCTCCCCACAAGCCTAATTCGACGGTCTTGCAAAGACTTTTTTAGCGCCAGTTGATAGCATTGTAAGACGATTAAGAGCTGTTGCCAGTATCGTACAACGATTGACATTATTTGGTAGTGCTACACCTTGACGGTGTTATTCTAAGTAACGTGGTCGAGCGGGGTACTGAAATCAAAGCAGCTAGAGAAGTTAAAACTACATCGCTGAAGCTCGTGGCGAACTGATGTAAATATTCCACCCAACGAATTACCCCATGATATTATTCACAACGGTATTTTATCAAAATGACATACCGATTTCATGTATAATATTAGCAGCATGGTTCGTAAGCACTTATTCGCGCCGACTTAACAAAGAAGACGAATGCAAAGACTGCATTACTAGTCCCAGTTTGAGCGTCTTGCAGAGGAGGTTTTTGTCCCTCAGTGAAAAGGCAGGACGTGTTCTCTTTATACTATCGAGGAGCCCAACCCAACACTAGGTAACACACCCTTTTAACCCAAAGAGTGTGTAAGTCTGGAATAGAATGTAGCCTTCAACTGTTCAACTTCTCTACGCGACGAAAAATACACAAAACAACAAATCGTCTCACTTCACTTTCGAAAGCATTCAGTGAACAACTTTTCTAAATGTTACTGTCGATTGACTTGAACAGAAAATATCGTACACAACCATTCACGAATTTGTGGTTCCTGAAAATTTGTGTACCAATGAAGGGGATTTTAAGATCGAACAGGTGAGAGGTGTACGCACAACCCTCCGTATCTCCCAAGTTCACAGTAATGCCCCTACTGTACGTAGTCAAAGTGTAAATAATTTAAAAATGAAGCAGCCATCAGCTCAAAAAAATTATAACATCAGTGACAAAAGCCATGCACCCTTTTGTTTGATATAAATATTATTTTGCCGTAAAAGCCATAACAATTAAAATAAGCTAAGACTTACAAAAAAAACTTCAATTGTACAGACATCACAGGAAGCAAGCCCCAACGCCTAATAATTGTAACAAAATATGCGCCTTTCTCAATTGATATCAACAATAACACTAAGACCGCGCATTGTATTCCCCACTGATTAGCTGCACTCGACAAACGCATCCAACACTGCCTCGACTGCAGAGCTGCCTGCATTGAGATCATGCTACAGGCCCGGCGTTGTTCTGAATGAAGACGACAGAAAATTAGGAGAGCATGAAGGGAGCGACATCTCGGTGAGAGCCGCGGTAGAGCTTTGAAGTCGTGCTGTTATGGTGTTATGGCGCGTGCGTTGTGCACAGGCACACTCGTGTGTGTGAGAGAGAGAGCATGTGTCGCACATGAGGACAGCTGGCTATACAGCGCTGGGAATCTTGTAGGTGTGGTAACGCCAGCACTTGACAGGATGAAAGTGTGCATGCATAGTGTATTGATGGACATCTGATTGGCTGTACGTAATAATCACTGCTAAGGTTACTAAGCAGGATGGTGAGCAACACTAGGAGCCACCATAGTGTATATGGACTTGAAAAAAAGATATATTTTTATCCATAGACACCTTCCTCGTGAGAATAAGGGCAATCAAAGACTACTAACCAAAATCGAACCCATTCACTTACGTGAGCACCTAGTACACGTGTTGTCCGTTTTGACAGTTGGTGAACTTCAGCCGAAGAATATTTTGTAGGTAACCACATAGCTTTCTTCTCCCGGCTTTCATCCAACGCCCCGATTCCTCAGGCAAGATAACCTAGAGCAAGACCAGATTCTAACCCTATCAGAACGGTGCTGCTCTGCAGTCATTTCGGCATCTGGCACGAGATCATGCAGTCTCTATAGATACACTTCTGTAACACAGGGCCCCTCTCACTTCAGCCGTTCAAATATTAGTCTTGATCTTCATGCCCTCCTCTAAATTCTGGCTTAACAATCTTTTTGAAAACATGCTGCACACTTGTTCTTTAGTACGCGAGAACTAAAACAGCTCGTTCTCTGACCCAGACCATAGTACAAAAAGTAGACAAGGCGAAATTCCCTCGTTGCTTAAACGCATCACATCATGGTTTACTACCGTTACTGAGGATAAATTTTAAAAATGAAAACCTAGAATTTTGGAGAGGTACTTTCCGTGTGACAACTGCCAATTTCGGTCGTCTCAACGGAGATTTAAGAGCGTACTAAGTTAAAAAAATAATCGTACAAGTAAACACAACATTGCAACGCGGGAGCAACACGAACTCTCCAGAACCAATGTTGGTTCTCTAATTTCTCTTTGGCGAAATAAAACTGAATCTTAGCAAAAATCGGGCCATTCCCGAATGGAGATAGGATATGGTTCATAAATGAATTATTTTCTGCGTACTTACATTTGTTCAGGTGCCACACAACGAAGAAGCGTAATCTACATAGTCACACTGTTTATGAAATTACATCATCGATGGTAAACAGGATTTTAATTGGTTTATCTTTGGAATATTCAGCATAAACGCTAATGTACTAGCCCAACATCGCATACTTCACTATGACAACCACATATTAGGTTTGGCGATGCTCGACGTTCGCACACCTCGGCAACCGCGCAAAGTTCTGGAAAGTAAATAACTGATGCAAACATGAACAGAAAAACCCTATCTCTTGCGAATGAAAATTCCCAGTTAGCTGTAAAACAATCGCAAAGCGAGCAAACATAATGAAGGTTAACAGAATAGGTTTATCACGGTACAGACGTGAGTGTAACTCAGGCACGCATAAAACCTACGTGCACACGACGCCCCACAAGCGTAGCTCCACTTGTAAGAAATGTTCACGAAGACTAAACACGAGGCAAAATAAGAATCATACGCTGCAAAAAACAGCAAGCCGTGCTTCGTGTGGGCTGCTCGGCCATGACGGCGGAGCTGTGGAGAGGGAATTTCGCAGGACTCTGGCCAGTATTTGTACAGAGCAGAGAGCGACGCACGGCCGTGCACGCACAGGCAGTTGTGCCTCGCGTCTTGACAGATTTACGAGAAGAGGAAGCCTATCGCAACGTGGAAGAAAACATGAAAACGTACATTCCGATTCCCGTTCTTGCTGATATCGTTCCCAAGAAAAGAGATGATTGAAAACAGATTTGTCTTGAACAGATTCTATTTTTTTATGCATTAAATCTTACTGAATTGTAAGTACGAAAACGGTCTCAGTAGAGGCTAATTTTGAAGAAAAATGCAAGGGCAATTAATTGTATTCTCAGAATTAATGTACAGCAATTAATAAGCCACAGACTGAAACGCATACTTCATCACTTTTTCGATGAGTTTATACTTTCTTTACACTGTTACAAAACGTGAAATGAGCAATTATTAGGTCTTTCCAACAGAAGAAACTTCAAAAAAATATTAGAAGTATGAGTAGTAAATAGTTCAACATCTGAGGACGCTAGCGAAGTATATGCATGTACAGCTTTACAATTAATACACATGGAAGACACAAACCAACAAGTCTGCAATGGCTTAAAACCATTCGTCATTCCGGGAAGACCTGGGCAGAAGGTTTTATTGAGATCCGACGCTACAGAAATACAAAAAAAGCCGCTACGTCTTGTAGAGCTCTCAGCTATATTCTGGAAACAATCATTTGTTCTTTCGTAAAGCAGCATCTTTGACGCATCATCAGTTACGCACTTCTCGACATTGATTTCTATGCTTAGGTTTTCAGAATACATGGTCGTTGTTCTTGAGCTGCTATAAATAATTTAGTTACAAAGACATATAACTAACGATGGCTTACAAATCCCAAAAAGAATTACAGAAACACTCCCCTCATATATGCCGCTAGTAATGGCTGACGTAGGCATGCAATGCCAATGAGTTTTACAATACTGGGACTTTTGGCATCATCTTTAAAGCCAAATTCAAATTCAAAGAGAACGAGGTTTGAGAGATCAACTCGAGAAATGCTTCATGAAACCAATCCAAACATCTAACTTCTTACTGGCCACGACATAGCAAAGAAGGAAGTCTCGTACGAACTTTTTTGTAAACTCACAATGTAAAATTCTTGGCACGGCAGGACAGTAAATTCGATATCACGAAAGAATGCTAATAGCCGGAGCAGCCAATGAAGAATCTACTACCTCCTACGATCACGGCTATTGCCCGAACCGTCCTGTGAGCCCATCTACTGAAGCCGCACAAATGAGACGAAGAGACTTCGAGCCTCTTATCATCCGTTTCCGAATTTTGGTTGGGCATCAAACTCAAAGGGGCCGCGAACGGGCATGGCGAGTAACAAACGTTCCTCCAAGCCCAACAAACCTGAACATTTAAGTAGCCCCCCAGCTGTGGCCTACGTCGTAGCGTAGCCTCTCATGGCTCTCTCAACTCTGACAATCAATGAGCAGAACTAATCAACACCGAGGCCAAGCAAGATGGAAAAGCCTGTGCACAGCGGGAGCGGCAGCCCCTAATATCACGATCGGAGGCGCTTTGTCTGTAGAACTATAACGCCTGGGTGTTGCGACGGGTTACCATGGAACAGGGTGCTAATAAGGGTAATTCTATCCAAACTAAATGCATCTGCCTCTTTGAATAAAGCTCGCTATTCGTGAAACAAAGTGGCAAGTGTTGCATTTATAATTATATACCTGTATGGGTTGCGACGCAACTAATTGGGAGAGTAAAAAACGCAGGCGAGTTTCCAGCAACCTTTATACCTCACTTAGTCACTAGTACGTTAAAGGTCTACACCCAGCGACCTCCAAAAAACTCCAGTCTCTCGTTATTTTTATAGACAAATATAAAATCATTTTGATCACGTACAATAATATTCACATAGATTGATTGTATTTGCACTAGTATATTCAAACAAAACAATAACAAATAATTGATTGCCACAGGTGAGACACAGAATTAGACATAGCTTCCTCAACACTATTTCAATTGACATTTTTAATTATAGCTTCTCAAACAGATCACAAGAAACGGCAATCGTAATTAATTGCGATATTAATATAGTGTTTCAATGGTAATGAAGAAACAGTTCAATATCCTTTAATTAAGAATCCTTTTCTTCTACCTTTGATTCGCATTCGAAAAATAGAATCTGGAAAAACGGCAAAGTAACCGCAGAAGCCTATTCAAAGTCGAAAAACTCAAACGCAAGATGGAACATGAAACGTGGCAATGAAGGCCGATTAAGAGACCCTACATTGCAACTTCATTATAAATTCAGACCAGGAAATGGTGCGTGTGCAAGCCCCGCATGCGCCCCTTCGCAACAATGTGACAGGCACAACGAATGGGGCGAACAATAAGTCCAATGAAGCGAAAGACGAGGCGACCTGTGTCCTCGTTGGTGTTTTGTCGGCAACATACACTGCAATTTCTCCCTATTTAAGAAGGAAGGAAATCGTGTAGCGTCGTTTCAATACGATTGCCGAGTTATTGACAGTCTGCAAAAAAGTAAAGCTGAGTTAAGGGGCCAATTCAGAGAACAATGCATTGTCCTCTATATACACAAGCTGCAGTGCAGCAGAGAACACCTTGCTGCAAGGGAACTTTAATCACGACAACGTTCTTATCAAATCACCTCAAACATATGATATAAACTCTCACTAATACGACACAAAAATCTGTCATGAACTTATTGGCAAGTTTTCGGAATCAGAGATAGGACCAAAAAGATTTTCCGATCCGAGGCTTTTCAGTTTGGGTAAAAACTAATCGACATTACATATAACGTCACATTATGACCCATTGAATGAATTCTAAACGCTAATCACATTGTAATTAAAAAATAATAACTTTTAAATATCTAGACCCATACTGGCAATGAAAAAATACAATTACCAAGACCCGTTCAGTCTATGACCTCAAAATGAAAGTGATAATCTGAATGAAAAGCACTGCTGTACCTTGAAACACTGAATTATCATATCAATTTTCGAACGTCAAAATTTACACCCTGATAAAACACCTCCGAGCCACAAAGCAGCCACGGGAGAGGACGGAAAAGTATAGGGGAAAACTTGCTATGATTGTTGCTAACAAACGCTCGCCAAAGCTGACCATTTGCATGTGATTATCACGCAGCTTGAAAGCAAATAAATGAGCTGAGCGTTAGCGCGTTGCGGACAATACATAGGACGGAAAAAGTTCAAACGTTCAAGTTTAGCCAATAAAAAAACGTGGTCTTGAGGAACAGAGATTTTCTCCAGGCTAAGCGCTTAAAATAAATTTCTCAAAGAAAACAAACATACAAAAAATATTTTCAATGTACATGATATTTAAAAACTGTAATGCGCGTAAAGAGAAAGATTCTCTCTAAAACCGAAAAATTCGTCCTAAATGGTGACAAACGCTTTTCACCAAGAGCGACGGAACTAAAATTGAATTGCGGTGGGAGGGAAGGAGCTCGCTCTGGGTGTGCAGTGTTATGCATCGGAGGTGTGCCGCCAGATCCTTATCGCGGCTATGAATGGAAGAGTGGCATGACTTGCTTGCTGCATAACGTGCCTCGACAACACCAGACGAGCTCAAGGGTGAGAAGGCCAACAAAAACTAGTAATTGGTGGTGAGACGCTCAAAGCAGGGTGTGAGTCAGCAGCCCGTCACAACGAAGCAAGTATAAGCTCAGACTTTGAGTACGTTGAGAATTATAAACTGTACAGGTACTGTCAATCTCTCCCGCGTGTATTCAAATTTTAAAAAGCTTCAGTATCCTGTAAATTATGAGTACATTTTCCGTACATAGAAAAGAACATATGGCCCTGCAGCCCGACTCAGATGCAACCAATGGCAAGCCTGTCCCATTGCATCCTCGTCGTGCAGCGCACACGTGCTCGTACGACAGCAAACTTCTCACCGGGGCCCAAACCGCTCAGCAGCACTGAAGCTGCGCAAAATCGGCTCCAAGGTCATAAAATGCGATCAGATTCAACCCTTTGGGAACGAAATTACTTTGCCCTAAGGCAACATTTTGTTTTGTACGGAAAAGTAGCTGCAGCCTTACGTATAGGTGCAATGAAGTTGCTTTTACCATTTAACAAAAATCCAGCAGATCCTTATAATACAGGACTATATGACCCTCTTGAGCTTTAAGTGGTTAACATTTTCATGTGAATATAATTCAAACCTCAGGAACGGATGGCCTGAAAATCCCTGTTTCTGTCACCAATGCCTACCGCGTAACGGTTACCATCCTGATAGGAGAGTAAATTACTAATGTATAATATTTTTCAGAGGTTATGAAGAAACGTGCGACCCGTGTAACATGTGACGTTTATTGCGTATGTCGTGTGCGAATACATGTGCAGTAGCTATACTGGATCATTTCACCCATCGAAATATTGTACAAACTTTGTACAACAAAATTGATTTTTCTTCTCCATACAATGTACAGCTATATAAAAAATTCAATAGTTTATCGTAGTTCGAAGTCGTTATCTACACAGGTGTATAACACAACGCTTTACTGTGGGGTGAATAAATATTGCCGACCGTATCTTAGAAGCACAATCAATAAATAGGTACTGTTTTAATTTATTATTATATGTATAGATTGCAATAGAACACAATACCAAAGGTGAAGGATGATAGAGGCAGCAACATGATACAAGGTGCTTTTAATTAGTTGGCACAGACAAACTTTAAAAAATGGTCCGATAAACTTCAAGAAATATCGTAAAAAATTACAGTATTTGCTTACAACACTGTGACGTTAGACGCTACAATATAAAGACGTTAAGCGTTTTAAAAAACGCAATGAACTAAAGAGACATTTGAAATAGAGCGAGTGGCTCAACAGACATCACATCTTATCAACGCTGTGGAGTGGACTAGCTAGCGCTCTGACTTTAATTCCGCAAAAAATGTTTGGAAAGATTCAAGTAAGAAAAAGAGAACCTTCAAATCTAGGGTGAAGAGCTAATACTTCTGAGGCAAGGATTAAAGTCAAATATATGCAAGAATCTTGTTTCTTAGCTCAAGCGATTTTTTAAAACCTGTTCAGGGCTATCAAGGATACATTCATGAATATTAGCACTAAAACTCGAGCTAATTAGAGAACACTTTTTTACATCACGTTTTGAAGCTCGTTAATATTCTTTGGATGTTTTCCCCTTGTTTTACGAGGATAATTTTTAGTCAACTAGGTATATTTTATTTGTTGAAACGCGCACGGTATTATGATCTTTGTTTCCAAGAATAATCTTCAAGGAAAATATTTTCAGGACAAAAAGAATGCTTACTTGACGTACTATAGTAGATATCTCATGAGACACTTGTATCAGCTGTATCGTACAGATACGTAATGCTTTACCAGTTCTGATAAAATACTTCACTATGATTTTTACACAACAGTTGAGACTCAATAATTACAATCGCACGCAAGGTCCAATTAGTTCCATCTAAACATTGGTATAATGGGTAGTACAGCTAAAGAGTAATTTCCAGCGTAGATCTATAGTTTACCCAGACATGTTACTCCTCAATGGCTGGGTACCAACCAAACAACTAGTTTTCCCATTCTAAATTTCATTTTAGTGCACATTATGTTTCGGAAATTCAACCAGTGCGAATGATAAGGTGTGGATCCGTGCTTCAGCGATGCCGCTTCTAGTAATCTCAACAAAGACAGCTTCGCCACAAAGAGAAAACTTGGAAATTTTTCAAATTTGCTACGCGTTTGCCTAATTTAGGACATGAGAGTAGCGTCAGTCAAGATTCATGTCTTTCGAATTATTTTTTGAAGCCTCGTATTTTTTTGAAGACTCAGTCTGTCGACATAAAGTCGACAGTCTGACCCTGGCTTCCAATTGGATGATGGCGCACGTATGTATCTCAGAACGTCCGAGCTATGCGTCGAAAAAAAGGAGAAGGGAACAAAATTGCGCTTTTAAAAAACGGTGATCAATGCCCCCTCACAACAACGGTAATTAATCACAATGTTTGGGATGGACCCAAGTCTGATTTAAGCAGTACATAACACAGGTGTATAGGTAATGACAGAAATAGGTAGTAAGCCCGCAAAAGTAAACACGACAGAACAGTGACAGCGAATCCCAGGTGTAAAGACTAATTACACCTGTAACTTTTTACACTATTTCGTGAGTACGGAATCCTCAGTGTACTTCATTCCAGCCTCCGTATCTTTCTCCAAATTTACAATGATTTCATAGAAACCCTCCCTCAGGTATTAGCAATACTTCTTAACCCCACTTTCCTCATCATTCCAATCCATGCAGTGATCACTTTTCAAAGAACATAAGACAATAGCGAGTAATTTACTGCAAAATATGAATAGCGTAGCGCGGTGTTCATAACTAGTATAGCTCGTACTCCGCACGCTCGGTCAGTGTCGGAAAGTAAATATTACCTTCTCAAGGAACGTGACTCCTTCCCTCGTAAGAGAAGTCAATCGCTAGACGCAGTGGCGCCTTGAGGTCCGCAACTCAGCGACGGCCGCTACAGCGACGCGGAACAACTGCCCATGAAGCAGGGAGGGTGCAGCGCGCGACTCAGAGGCCGACAAGGATCGACAATTTCCGTGTCCCCGTCACAACACATGTAGTACACCGCAGAAGGACGGATTAATGATAAGCAATCGTGCCATCTGTACACCTGAACGTAAGTTTTTACGATAGGGAAGGAAGGTATCAAGTAAGAATGCGATTCATTCTCAATATTTTCCTAACACGCACCTTGTATCTTCGGAATACCTTAGCTGATACGTGGAATCGCCGAAAATTATTCACTGGACATGTAACTCGACATTCTCTATCGGGTGAGTTACAACAGGAAAGTCATGTTCGTTTACTGTTCCATTGTCAACACAGTAATTCAATGCCAGCAGGTTAGCAGGCAAAATAGACACTGTCAGTTGAGCAATGTGAGACAAAATCGTTTGGAATCCCTTAGAAAAAACTTTTGGACGCTGAACGCGAAAATTGAATGAAGAGTCCAAATTTTCACGAGTAATTTACCTTCAAAACAACCGTACATATAAAACAAACTGCTTGCAAAGCAATCAAGAAATATCGTCTAGCGCGATAGATATTGAAAATTCAATGAAAAACAACGAAATTTACTGGATACTTATAAGCGTGGGTAACTACACTTTACTGTGATCACATCAGCGAGATACAAAGTTGGGATAGGCGATTTTCTATACGCCTGAAGTGACCTCAGCAGGGGAAGGCGGACGATTAGGAGTCCACTTCAGGTATCTACTTGCCTTTTAAAGTGAACATTGGCCGCCTCACCCGAAATCGTCAGATGTATCACGACACGGTCGCGTTTGAATACACGGGCGTTACTGAGACAGGATTGGAATCACGTGACAGCTGGTGTGGAGGGATTGAACCCAGTAAAATTTCTTGAGATGTTATGAATTTTTACGTAAAATACGGAAACGACGTTTTTTCACAAAGATACATACATAAAACTGATATTAAATGCACACAAACAGGGCAGCTCTCAGATTATAAGTAATATTTTTCAAAGAAAACAAAGAAAGATGGCAAATATACTTGAGAGGAGCAAAGTATAGGTGGTTGGATTAGAGCTTCAAGCTAGTCAAAGACGCTCGAGATGTGAACATATCTAATTTGACTAGATGCATCCAAATCAGATTCGAAAAGAAGCATTAACGTACTATGAAGTAATGAGCAGAGATTGTGAACTAGCCGGCAAATACTCATACAGTTATTCTGGAGTTCAAGACTTGACTCAGCATTATTGTACATGAGCATACCACCGAGATCTGACAGACTCAGATGCTTAGATCATACCGGATTTCACATCCTAAATACCCAAGATGTGGTAGGCCTGTCCGACTCACATGCAGAAATGGTTGACCGACTTACTGTCAGCCTTCCTTTTTACGAAGGAGAAAGTGCAAAACATCATATCCGTTGATATGATAATGTAACGTCAGTACGCAAAATATTGTACTATCATTATTATGATTAGTGATGACAAGAGTGTGACAAAGCCCGTGATGAGCCAACAATATCTGAATTAAAGGGATTAACTTGTTACTTTTGCAGTCCAAATATCACCACTATTAGAAAATGATCGAATTTAGATATTTCGTACTTTCGAAGGGTTTTTCAGTTCATTCATCAGAAGTCATTGCACTTCTAACAGAAGAACTGAAATAAAATTAGGCATCAAAGAACAACGAAACACCGAAGCTACGCAACTCGACGACACACACGGTCTTGAGAAGCAATGTTTCCCTTAGTTCAATCGTTAATTAAGTGCTTATTAAATAACACAAGGGCCGAGGAACTCACAGCAATCGTTTGAGACGCAAAAGATCATCTTGCTGATAAAACCGTTAACGGTCTAGCGAGGCCAGTATGCAAGATACTAAATAACGAAATGGCAAACTACGGCAGCAAAATGACTAAAAAAATGAACATTGATAGGAAATAATACACTACGAGTTTACAAAAGATACAAGAAAGGCTTTTAACGTTCTTTTACTTCCATGTGTGAAAAATGAAATGGAAGAATGAGCTAGTAAGAAAACGGATTAAAAGGACAGAATACGTTGAAACGTCCTTCGTTTTAAAACATTGTGCCTTTTAGCAAAATATTCTACGAAACAGACGGGCACGGAGAATGTGATCTCCTGGAGAAAGAACATACGGATTATGTGCCGTAAGATTGGCGCCGTAGGTAGCAAATAAAGAGCAAGTATGAGGAAGTCGCACGAGCCCAAGCGAAACACCTTCGTTGTTGACAACGTGCGGCTAAAATATTAGAACTCGACTCAACTAAAAATAGCTACAGAAATAAAAAGTTGACTTCTTCGTACACTCAAGTCATATCATACGCACACAGAAGCTGCACAATCCAGTTACATCAGACTTGGCGTCACACTACTCACAACAGTAACCCGTAGAGGATCGTCACATGGTTCCTCTTGTATCTTGTACAACTCTGTGAGTTTTGCAAGACTTCTTATTACAAAAGATTTACATCAAAGGGTTTCTCCTTCAGTCGTTCCTTTTGTCAACCGTTGAGAACAAAAAAAAATCTTCAAAGAAAGAGGTCTTTTCCAGATTTTTTTCCAGCAGAGTTTCAAGGCTCGATATGGAACAGATCCTCAAAATCGCGATGGCTTTAAAATTGTAATCTATATGATCTAGCACGTCAAAACGCACAATTTCATAAATGTGATCAGTTTTTGTCAGATGATCAAATGAATACACCAGATTTTTTACTGAAATAAAATTATGCACGAGGTCAAAGAAATGCCACAGAAGTTCTACAAAATATACTGATAGCATACAAATTTAGCGAGAACAGGGAAAAAGCATGAGTTTAACCTAGCATATCAAGTGGACAGGCCTGCAAAAAATTGAGAGCACTATAAAAGGCAGAATTCTAAACACTTAATCAGGAGTCAGCATGTTAAAAATGAAGAACATGTCAATTCAAGTACAGCAAATCTGCAAAACAAGAATTTGACAAAAATGAACACGAGACCTGCAAAAAACTAAACCGGCGCATGTTAGTAATCAGCATGAAACTCACTATCAACGCAATTATTTACAAACATAACAAGCAGCAAAACGTGTGCCATGTCTAAGCAGCGATAAGAGGCAGGGAAGTTAATCGAGCTTCTCTGGAGACACAACGAACGACACAGAACCTTCAGATAACAATTTTAAGAGTTAATCGAGCTTGACAAAGCCCATGCTGTCTAAGTCCGCTCCGTAGACCACGAGAGGAGCACCCAGCACCAGGAGACAACCTCATCAGTCTCCATCGTCCATGATCAATGAGGCCCATGCGCCTGCGAGCGCCGTTCGTCGGGCACACCATACCAGTTCGTCAGTAAAATCAGAATTATGACAACCTTGGTGCGTGTCCATGACGAAATAATGACAACTTAAGGAGTACTTGGCAAATCCACTGACTTGGCTACTTCATTTAGAAACGGAGCTATATCTATACAGTGAGGTATCAGTACTTCGCACCCGTCATCGGGTCCCCAGCTTTCAGTCACATAAAAAACATTTTAAGTACTAAGTTTAGCTTTACGCCCTGCGATAAAACACGTAGTATAGGGCAATAAATTTGAGAACACTTTATGGAAGCACAAAAACGAAAAGGAAAGAGATGAAGTCGCACATAACAGTATCTCTCACATATTTATAAGCAATACCCGTCTGCACGAGTAAAACGGATAAGATCATAAATTAAATCATACACCAACAATAACCGCTTTTAAAAAAAAGCCCTAATGACTACTGCAGGATATGACTATCATCCGACAAGAAATCCTTCACTTATTTTTAACACATAACTTGTGCAGCACACCTTTTTGGAATTAAAGAACGCTAGTCTCTGTAGCTTTTTCCCTTATATACGAAAAAGAAGCCAATAACGAATTAGAAGCGTTACGTCAAATGCAGACAGCACAGTCATTTTCAAACCGACAGAAAAATTTACAGTCTTCAATTCGCAATTGAATTAACCCTACGTGTACTTAAAAGTAATTTAACAACAAGCTATGAATCATTCAAATCAAGTCGACTATTTGCTACCAGCGACGCGTCCCTGACTCGAGCGCCTGTGAAGTCGCCTTGGCACAGAAGGCTCAGGAGCATACAGGTTTTCAAAGCATAAAAGGCTGCCTCCATGTCCATGAAAACTGATATTTTTTCCTCTGAACATTTTTGCAAGTAAATGAAGCACACATTAGTGCCCATAACGATGTAAAATATCGTTTGCGTAGTCGCCAAAATTGATTCGAACGACGGGTTAGAAAACAGCCCTGACCTAACAATGGATTTACAAATTCAACGTTTCAAGGTTGTTAAAAAGATCCTCTAAGATTAGCTCAGTTTTTACCTGCGCTTAAGAATGTTGTGGTAGTGTGAACACAATTAGCATGTTTAAAAATATTTCAGCTTAGTTGCAGCTACTGACGAGGAGGTGCAGACGTTGCAGAATGTACCGTGAGATCCGATTCAAATAAATATGCCCGCTGAACGAAAAGGTCGCAAACAAGCTCGTATGTTCTCTTTTGAACGATTATACGTGTCATTATTATTGACACAGGCAAAAGATTGGACCCTGCGCTATCGCGCTTGATTGTCTGAATGAAACTGTGGAAAACACGCAGCGTCATTCAATGGTGAATTACTCGAGTGCGTGGAAGCCTACCTGTGAAACTTATTATGTGCACAATCAGGAGAAGGAAAAAGTTTGAGCCCTAAACTGAAGTAATTCTTGAAACGACGTTAATGCTTTGCTTCACTTTGGTTGCAGTAAGGCTTTGGAAGTTACATAACAAGTGACTTCTTCGTAGATCATGCTCGAGCCGGTGTTCAGTATGAGACGGCACTGCAGAAAAACTAACTGTTCGATTTATCGCAAGAGAAGTCATAATTTGAATCTTCGTTAGACAAAACAATGCGTTCGAAACTTCAGATTTAATTCGCAGATACAGAATTTAAAAAGGAAACTTTTCTTTGTTCAATACAGTTTCGGTAGGATTATCAGCCACATTTACGCGGACAAGAGTACGGCGGTCCGTGCCAAGGCCAGACGCACTGCTGCTCACAGGAGTCCTGGCTTCGTGATCGAAGGGCGCGAGTTGAGCAAATCGCTACTTTGGGCAGATAGATTTGACGCCGTAGGCCTTCTCCGTGAACCTGAACGGGAGGGAGGGGGTGTTGAAGGCAGGCAACCCAAGGCAAGCAAGTGTGCTACTCCGCAAAATAGGAAGGACTCGATATTAGAATTTAGTCAGCATTTAATATTAGCGTTAACTCACACAGACGGGGCCTAATCGCTGCAACGCGCTAGTGCGAGGATTTGGCCTTTCCAAGAAATTTACGCGTAGCTCCATCAACTCAACTCATAAAAATTCATTTTGTGTACGTATATTTTCGTGAATTTATTGAAAGGAGAGTTAATAAGCCTGCCCGAGCAGGTATCGACTAATTAATTTAGTACAGACAATTAGTATAGACTAATTTTGGACACTCAATGGTGTAAAAGTTCTAACGGAAGAAGTTCACTAACATTCACTAACGTAAAAGTTCACTACGAAATTGAACACAACCAAAACTTCGTCTTTGCATGTAAATGTCCACATCATCATGCAAGTCTACGTATGATCATAAGCTATACAACACAGTCACACAAGGAATTGATATGCATGAAGAGGAATTACGTATTATGACCATTTTTACTGTTTGAATAAATATATTTGATAAAAACTTTGTCGTAGGTTATATCGGATCAACAGTTTCTTGATAATTATACTTGCAAATCGCTGATAGATGTTTAACAGTAATTTCACTGATGAAAAATTGGAATTTTCACCCATTTGAATGTCATTACAACTGATGCGACGTGCCCCGATGCTGTTGCAGTTGGGATCCGCAACTAATGCATAGTTTTAAATAGCATAATTTTGTACAATAGAAACGTAGTTTGTATAACGAATTGCACTCCGCATTTATAAAATGTTCCGTAGATATTAACGATCAGTACATATAAATAGGAAAAATATTCCAGTTTATTTACAACTGTGAAAGATATACGGATGTAAGGACTTGTTATTTTGTGATACTGTACATATATACCAGTAAGAAGTAAATGTAACGGTTTCAGAGGAATTCAGTTCAAATTAATGATTCATAATAAGCTTATCTGACGTACCCCGAGGTTGCAGAGCTCAAAAATTATGGAAGATTTAGTAAAGCATTAGTAATTGGTAACCTGATGATAACAATAGTATTCTATTAATTCTTTTCTCCAATTATAGGGAATTGTGTAAATTTTAGACTGTTTTCCGTACGGGATGGATTACTTTCAAATATGGTACAAACATGCACAATTTGCTCAAATAAAAAACTCAAGCACATCCGCTCAAACGAGTTTTTTGCAATATTTTCATATCGATCCTAGTTCTTCAATTTTCATACAAGAACGATAGGATTGATCTAATTAGATGTGTTTTAATACAAGAAAAAAGCTGATAAAGCCGAGCGAGTTTGGAAAAAATAAACCTCTGAGCCAAGAAGAAAGTTCCATGATGTCTTTAATTTTAAATTTTCTAAGTTTCTTTCTAGATTTCCTTTAATAACTTTTCAGGATTTTCGAAATTCAAAAATCGGCTCTAACCGCTGTTGTGCAAATCAATTCCGCATTGAATCGGCGCAAATCCTGAGGTTTTCTTAAAGGTAGGGACGCTGATAGCCTTTCAAACATACGAGTCGGGTTAAGGATCAGAGCTCTTGGCAAAGAATCTCATAACGGGAAATAATTTGTCGTTCAAGCAGTATGATTAGCAGAATAACCTCGTATGAAATTTATAGCTGAAAAACACTGGCTTGCAGATGTGCTGTCAATGAAGTTGCTTACAAACCAGCATTAACGATCCCCCGCCAACGAAAGCTAGGATAAAGTCCAGCCGCAAAGGTCTGTCATTTTACATTATCGCACTTAAAAATCCTCTAAATTTGGCAGTTTGCGAGTGAATTAATGAAGCATTACTAACTAAGTCTAGGCCAAAACGGCTTTTATCAGAGTCAATCACGTTGAACTTTGATCAACGACCGAAATGAAATTATGACTACTGAGCGACATTCACCAGCGCAAACTGGCACTTGAATCTTCTCACTGATGGGAGCGGATAAGATGGTGGGACACTTGCTTTTAATTTAGCTAGTTGTGGCCTATAAACACCCGTGTATGGGATACATTTACGCTAGGAAAAATCCCCAACTTCCAATATATAAGTAGCTGGGCTGAGGGGTATGGAAACAGACAGCCGCACAATCTACGATCTCCTCCCGGAACGTAGGGAATACGTGGTAAATTGATATTTCCGCACGGATGTGAAGCCAACTGTTATAAGCTCTTAAAAAAACGTTGAACTGCATAGCACGTGATAATAAGTATCGTGATGACAACGACACGCGATAGCACGGCTCCTAATTCCCACAAGAACGGTCGACTTCGTGGCAAGTACTGGCAACGATACGAGGTAAAAACGGCTCTAAATTTCTACAGAAACGTACAAATAAGTAGTAAGTGATAACAACTATCTTGCTGACAGCAACACGAGATAGAAGCATCTATCCCCAAGTTCCTACAAAAACGTTTTGTTAAGCATCACGTAATAACCGTTAAAATTGACTTACAGTACGTACACGGCTCCGAATGAAAGCCACTCGCACCGCACCCCACCATCGCGCCCTACATACGCCAGTACGTGCTTGCACTGCAGCACGCCAAGCAAAAACATGGCACGCTCGCCCTCTACGCACAACGCCCCTACACTCGCATGCTACAGGTTTGAGGACTGCCCTACTAAATAAGAGCAAAATGATACAAGCTGCGCGTTTTCTGGGGTGTGCGAACGCGACTATGGCAAGTTACGCTACCCCAACATAATGAAATGAAAGGCAGTTGAAAACGCTTCTAGTGAGTCGTATTTTTAAATTCTTGTTTTGTTTTAATTACATGGGGACCATTCCAATGACGCCATTCGCGAAGTGTTCAAGTTAAAGCGGAATGATTAGCTGAGCGAGTAATGCGTCATTGAGCGCAGGAAATGAACGGCAAATAGCTGATAATCATAATGGCACTTCAACACGATACAACACAAAGTGAGGAGCGTGCTATGATAAAAACGTCAAGAGAAGGTAGGAAAAAATTTCACAATGAGAAGTACATATACTGTAACCCTTTGATTAATAGGCATATAAATAGTTTCATAAATTTGTTCACAATTTGATGCGTTTAATGTATCAAATAAAAACCAAGCTGAGCCCGAGGTGTCCCTCTAGGACTCAGAAGACTCCTTTTACCTTCAATGTAGATTTCAAAAATCCCCTTTCATTACGACACGGCTAGTTTTTCGTAAGAAACTAACTGCAGCCTTATCGCAGAATTAATCTGGTCGGAGAGAGTTAAATAACAGCCAGAGGTGCAGACAAGACGATGGCAGCAGGAGACACACGTACGGACGTGGCTCCCCTACGCCGCGGTCGCGCCTGAGGGCCAAGGTCGTGGGGCCGGAAGTGGAAGCGACGGGCTCGTCCAGACGGAACTGCCACCACACACGTACGAGACGGTGCTACGCCGGCCGTGCTGCGAGGCTCTTACGAGACTGGCGTAGCGCCCGAGATGCTGCGATAGCGCAGTGCAAGTGCAAGGCGACTTCAGGATCAACTGCTGATCTGCACGTTTGAGACACGGGGCTACGCAGAGCGAGACTGGCAGTGAATATGCGAGACATGGCGTGACGTAACTGGTGCAGGAAAACAGTTTCGTAGGAACAAAGTGAGCGATAGTCATCGTCTATATCTTCATCTCAGCGTCTGGCAAGCCGACCAGCATCTACGTGATTTGGATAAAAAATGCTTACCAAATCGAATAAACACTATTCAGGAGAATCGCTTCTCGTTTTTTACAAAAAATAACTCATAGACAAACATAAAATTGTAAGGAAATTTTTATATTTCACATGTCAGAGGTTAGAGACAACGCTGAGCACAGTCACGATGCAACAGTAGGCTTTACACACGGCCATTGTAGCCTGAGACCCTCAACTTTTCCACTCATTGAAATTGCGGAGTCGAAACCTAAGTCCGGACAAGTTTGATCATTTACATCGATTTCAAGGTGCGTAAGCTCTAGTGTGTCCCTAGGCGGCTTCGGTCTCAGGTACTGTGCCTCGTTGCTTTTGATGCACACGGGCTCGAGAACGAACAAGTCAGGTCGAAATAGCCGTGATAATTTTTTGTTCCGTTATACTTAGTTATCAAACAGAGACAATAAAATGTGTTTTGGGAACTTAGGAACAAACAACTTAATTTACTGTTTGTAATAACCGTCCAACTGGAAACTGGATTTCAAATTTATAGAATATCGTCTGAAGCTTCAGATTTTTATCAGCGCTGATCACCTTTGTGCTTTCAAGACGTTTAAGCAGTTGAAAATTTGAAGTTTCATTACTCGCACAAAATTATCATCTACGATTTCCGTCTCTTTGTGAAAAAATTCCAGAAATTGCTCTCATAAGACTTCATTTACCATTCACACGAATTTAATTTTTACAATGGCGTAGGTTACAAATAGTAGCATTAGATCATGATTTTTACAACAAAACAATAGACTAAAGCATTATTGAACGCAGGCCATAACTGGTAACTCTCGCGCCGTGTCTGTAAAAAACTGATGCGGATAATGAGATATAAGACAGAATTTTACTCAATAGTAAAGGCCCATTCCCGTACAACTGAGCTAAAATCCTAGCGTAATGATTTCACGGTTCAAGTATTACGCATTACACCCAACAATGAAAAAATCGCAAAGCAAAATACTGACCACCCATGAATTGGTAAAGGGGCTGTTTTAGATAATCAGAAAAGAAGAACGCCGACCTGAGACTATTAAAAACATACACGCACTCAGCATAAAAGACTTGGGAGCAACCAAACACCTCGTACGGTGTCAACGAGCTTCACTTGGCAGAGGTGTTGCTGAGTGCGGGACGTTGCATTACGGAAGCCGCGTCCGTCGAACTACACGAGACGTACAAACTCTGCAGCAAACACTGTCAAGTTCTCCATGAGGGCAGAAAAACAAAATAAACTTATGATCAAAGGACCGTAACGAGATCCTTGAGAATGACAAAAAGGCGGCGAACCTTACGGCCTAATCGATAACTTCAACCATTGACACTCATCGCTACAAAATAATGAAATATTTTTCAAAGCAGCTTTCAGCGGTACTGGCATTTTTTTTATTTGTCCTGGAGTCGTCAATCTAGGTCTCAATGGTGTTACATGCTCACAATATGAGCATAAACATAATGTCCCAATACGTAGACCAGTAAAAGTGAATTCCATCCAACGAAAGTTGAATCTCGCCATTGTTTTCCAGGAATCAATTTTCACACTAAAAACAGCTCGCGTAAAATAGTTTCTAAATTTTTGCCTTCCACACAATGAAAGAAATACATAAATTAGATAAAATCCATTCGTTTCCCATGAGGAATTAGTAACTGGAGGTAAAGTAAAACAACTAGGGAAAAAGTGCAACTGCGGATGTGAAGTTTAGTAGGAGCTCTCTTTGAGATGATATTATTCTCATACAAAAGGCTGAAATCTCTAAACATGAATTGAATATCGTGTAAATCATGAAAAGCTAAAAAGAAACGCATAAAGAATAAGTTTCCAGTGTAACATTTTCGTTTTCCTTTTAGTATTTACTCAGTTGAAATATATTTTCATGTCATCTTCAAAGAGATGAATAGAACGGACTATTCCAAGGATCTCGGAAAATTAAAAACAGGGAACTTCAAGGAGCCTCGATATCTAGCCCGGAAGCTCCGAAAATAAGCTCAATTTCATTCGACTGCATGACTGAAGAGATGCAACGTCTCCCAAGATGCACCCAATATCAGGTTCGTAACTTCCCATTACCTGAAGGCTGAGCTGGTCTAGGACGCGCGATGCCTGCAGCGTGAGGGGCTTCTCCTCAGATCACTCGCCTTTCACACAAATCCACTCCAAGGACATGGATTCCACCATTCATAGTTGGCAACACAAAGGAACAAACTACAAGCGTCTAGCTAACCGCTATAAAATTGTCTAGCAGGGCTCTAAATAAGAGAAGTTGATGAAATAATGGCATTAAATACGCTTCAGGATGAAGTCGTAACTAAGGGATGCAGAGTGTGAGGTGTAATTAGAGAGCGACACTAGACCGAGGGCTACACGTAGACATGACCTCAGGCTTCCCAAGCGTGACTGCGAGGGCTCGCAATAATCCTGCGCTTCACATCAATGTCCATGTGTGAGCACACAACGGCGATGAGAGAGATATATAGTTGGTATCTATTGAAATAATTAACAACATTTATCGTACATTTGATTTCAAAAAAAGAATCAAATATTTACTTTATCGTGAAATACATGTACTATATACAAGCAAGCAAATGGCCAATATGTACTTGCATTAAAGCACGTTCTGAAATATCAAGGTGGACATTAGCTTCCACTATGGGTTCAAACAAATTATCGTCTCGGAATAAAATTGCGATATTAATGTAAGAACAATACCGATAATAACGTAAGAACGATACGCAATAGCGTGGAAGACATATTTCATCACAACCAGCTTCATTTTAACAAAAAACATGAATGGATTAACTCAAACAGTTATCTTAAAAAAACGAGAAACTTCACCTAACAATTTTGCAGACAAATGAACATTAAAACAAATTAATCACGATAGTGATACGTTCATATTCAACTCATGATTCGAGAAAAAAGTATTCAATGCTTGTCGATCAACAGACATTGGAACATCCAGAAAATGCAGCCTTTGAAACGACTCTAGAGTAAAGTGGGCCCGATCACCTGTGCAAATCGAGGAGGAGACCTGTTATTACGATGACGGATTTTGGCCTGAAGTGAGGAGACAAAGCAAGAGCTCTCAAGGCCTCGTAAGAAGTGACGCTAAAGAAACTAAGCGAAACTTAGCACAAGAAGAAACCTACCACAGACGCTTAGATGATCGTCGGCGATGAGCGCCACCCAAGACCGAAAAAAGCAATCAAGGCAACGCAACTTGCCAAGTGAGGTCGAGGAGAGACGTTCTTCAAACATCGAAAGAAAATGTGCTTTTTCAGTAAGGACAGTAGAGCAAAAGTATTGAATAATTTTTCGATACTTTGTAAGATGTATAGCGTTGTGCATCAGGCCAATCAGACAGCCACCTCACGTGCTCTGGGCCGTACTTGAACGAGCAACGAGGACCCGATCTAGACATGTACCCACGGCACCGACTGGAGAGTGAGACACAACGAAAAAAGAAGGGAACTGTGGAAAGCACTTGTACTACCCACAGAACGTGCAGATAATCCTGCGAAAATACGTTAACTTTGCATGGACTGGTTAAGACAGAAACAAATGTATCGATGAAGTTTAAATCAGGTGAATCTGTAGCTAATTTTATATATCAAGAGGTGGGAGTCCACGATGTAGGTAAAATTGACATCTGATAATCTAAGCTGAGGATTACGTTGGCATGTATATAACTTTATCGCAATTCCATAGTGAAAGATCACTAGCTGAACAATAAGTAAGATTATCGACTGAAGTACACGAGTAAATCTAATGAGAACATATCAAGGTCAGAACATTACTGTGCTCAAACCATCNAAATATAAGTTAGACAATTGACAAAATGCAGCTAGGAATTCCCTATAAGAATTTGATAAAATAGAATATGAAAATCGGCTCCCCCCAAAACTCAAAATTTTTCCATTTTTGAATGAAAAAGTCGCAATTTTTTGTGTTCGGTGCAGGTACATCATTGGCAGCAGGTAGACCTGTCATGCAGAGCAGCTCGAGCATCGCGTCGGGTCGGACCTCCATGCCTGCGTATACAGGGAGGGAGGGTGAGCGCACACCAAATTGAACGAGACAGTTGAGTGGGCCAACTAAGTCCGGCGAATCCTGAAGGGTTACCGACATATACCACACTAGCTTAAAGAATTATTGCTGGTAACACCCTACGATGAATTGCTCGTGCGTGGTAGTTGCCGGTCGTTGTGACATCCTGTGGTGGAATTTTCCCCATTTTACCAAGAATTTCACCGTCCTCTGGTCAACCTGAGTTGAGGCAAAGTAGGGCAGCACTTTCTACGAGCATTTTATCTCACCGATGGAAAATACTTACGGCCATATATTAANAATGCTTCTTGATCCAGGAGTTACAACACAGGCACTCGTACTGACCATGACACACGAATTGGTCAAATTATTGAGCTTGCACTGCAGTTGCAGCTTAACCTTAATTTACAAAAGCGGCGTGTCATCAGAAGTCGCGACCATGACGAGCATCATGCCAAGACAATGGGTAAGTGTGCAGCTGGTCAAGACAATCAAATTTCACGCCCTTGAATTTAACTAATATTTTTAAACAATTAGAAAGTAAGCTCTACATAGAATTCTATTAGCTGCCTCCTACGCAAAAAAAGTAAGCATTAGAAAAATTATCTAATAATTATGTAAAATGAATGTATCGTGAGGCGGAGAGGTCGTTTAATTAACAATAGCGATGTACTAGCAGGTACTTAGAGTGGAAACACACTAAATCATTCACGATGATTAATCAATACAAAATTGCTCAGCACAGATCACACGGACAATAACGTAACACACCTAACGTGTGTCATGTGAGTTAGGGCTACTCCATCTGCTGGGTCCATCGTACTCGAGATGATTGTCAGCTAATAAGTACAGGAAGTAGCACAACAAAAATGATGGTACATTACTTCAGACAAAAACTAAAGGGTGTACATATGCGTTTAACAAAGGTCAAATGGATTTACGACTGTTAGAAATATTCTACATGACATTTATTTAAATAATGATATGTTGTAATCTTCTTGACACATAAGAGAATAATTCAATTTTTGCATACAGTTCATCAGTGTTTCATATAACCATAAAAATTTGCACAATTTCAAGAGTCGTAAAATAAATGCCAATATAGACTACCTAAAACGGTTATCAAATATCAGCGTAAATGGTAAGAGTAGAGTTTGCTGCAAAGTGCTCGCCAACAGGCGTGAAGCAGAAGCTGAAATTAAATGCACGTGATCGACAATGGAAGATTTGAGGACCACTGTAAGCAAAACTGCGATGGCTCGAGTAGGCAATACACCCTCGCGCAGACAGGGTTCCGGGTGCCTCAGGTGTAATATACCTCGAGTCGACACGATTCAAATGAAAATGCCAAGAGCACGCAGAAGACAAAGGGTGATGCCTCGAGTGGGCAGGATACCAAGGAAGATGCCTAGAGTAGCCAGGATACAAGGGGTCATGCTTCGAGTAGGCTTCTCCCTTAGTATTGGATACTGTTAAACATAATGGCCAATCAAAATCCCTCTACAGGAGCTGCTTGACTATAGCCCCGCAGAAGGGCTTTACGCTAATTTTTTATTTATTGCAACAGTTTACGTTTCAAAACGTGTGATAACGAGTTTAAAGTAATAATAATAAGAATAATAATATTAATAAAAACGATGGAAGGACTCAGTACATGACATTCTTAGGCATGCCTCAGGTTGCAGCTCTGAACAGAAGAAGCGTAAGTCTTAAGAGTTGTTCATGGACAAAGAGTAAAAAGTAATAATTCTAAGCATCCGTCAAACTATTTCAATTGGGGGCTGCGACCGAAACGGAGCTCGTTACTTAAGACCGAGCAGCGCTTGACAAGAGAACCATGACGTGCGTTGAGTGAACTGCAGCTCTAATTTTAAACGAGGCGCTCATCTGTCAAAGCATCACGCGCCGTTGCTCTGCCTACGTAATAGAATCGATTGAAACTGATGAGCTTGCAAGGAATCATGAAATTCAACTAAAAACAATTACACGCGAAGGAAAGTGTCACAAGCACTTTTCCTACATGATGAATTTTTAGCAGCTGAGTTCAAATAAATTAGTCATCAAAACTGCTGAAAAATTAATCAAAGTGATAGGAAGCAACTCAGTTAAAATGAGAGCAAGTTAATTCAAATTAAATTATGAGTCTGATTAGCAGCAGGTTCAATCACTTTAGACACAATAACATGGCAGGCCTGCAGCATCAGGAGAAGAAAATGCATAAAGCTCTCCCGCAGATGTCACTGAATGTTCCCCATAATTAAAACAGTATGCAGTACATTGCATACGAAGAAGGAGTCAACATCACTCCTAGAAAAGTTCTTATCTATATATAGTACAATCCGCAGCTGAATATATCTCAAGACTCAAAAGCAAAAACTAAATCGAAATTAAACACGGCGATAAGTGATAGTGAGACTACACGCTTCGGAGTTTCTAGGACACTACAATACGTTTAAGTTCCGCAGTTCATCAGTAAGTTCAGAAACACTCCTCCAGATTCTTTATTTATTTTACCAGTCAAGTTTCGCACTTAAATAAGTCGAGCCACTATCACGGCAAGTATCAAGGAGCGTATCAAAACTACACGCACACATAGCAGAATACACTAAGCCTGGCGGCCATGGAGTATTCAAGACTGAACCAGCCAAACGGGATGACGACGCGATGCTGGTGCGTAAAGACCACATTACGAATGAGAGCACGGCAAAATCTGCACCACAGACTACTCCTAATGCTTGCACTACAGGGCTCCAAAAGCACAGGCCCTGAGGACGTGTTTCGAATCTTAAAATTGCACACGGAGAAAATTATGAAGCGAGCGCGACTTCCTAAGTGCATCAGTTATGTTGCCACGGTCAAAACAAGAATTAAATTCAAAAGAACATAAAATTGTTACAACTTTTTTTCCGAAATGCGTATCAATGGTACTCACTTAGGTACACTTGATCATACACTCCGTTACTGTTTCGTTACTATTCCTTCGACATTCATCACCACTAGGCTCCTATTCAGAGACAAGATGTAGTGTATAATCAAAATAAATAAATAAATAAATACACTCTCTCGACTTTGGATCAACAAACTTTGTTCAGTATTTCTTCATTTTTACAGCCAACTAACTTAGAGTTCCAGCAAGTTCAGCCAGGCCCTGATCTGCACTCAGGCAGCTAGCGAACAAAATCTCAGGTGTGACAGAAATTCAGTTCAGGAGTAAGAGTTAGTCAAGAAGGGAAAAACACCCAATGGCAGTAAAAACTAAGAAGTCACCACTAAATGGAATTCTAAATTCTGAATTTCTTGATCGCTACGACACGAGGTCAGATTACATGATCGCCTGCAGGTATCAGCACCAACCACTCGGCTACCTCGGAAGGCAACGCACTGGAACAGGAAAAAACAACAAACCAAATGAACGATGGAGACCCTTGAATGACCTCGAAGAGGCTTTCCTCACAATTTATGTATAGTTCAGGAGCGAATAAAAATAAAATACGGTGAGCCAAGTAGACGTGCCAACCGTTAGAATAGACCAAAAGTAAGGATGCAGGTCGGTGTTGTACACCTAGACCGAGTGACACGCCTAAAGTGCACCAGTCCCCCGGGATACGTTGAATAAACATCATATAAATATACGAGGTGCCTCTCGTGGCTCCGTGACTGCCAACTGAAGTTGATGAATTCATGTAAACCGAAGCCTTAACGTGAATGAGCAGCATGAATAAACTGAACGAATGTGATGAATGCTAAAATAAATGAATGCCATAAATAAATTAAGAAAGCTGAGTAAATTATCAAAATAGAAGCCTTACAAATAATTTACAGTGCAGTTAAAAACAAGGAGCGGCACCCCAGTGTGGTCCGGGCGTGAAGGCCCAAACATCTTTTAGGTATCTCTAAGGTAAATGACAAATATTTAGAGCAGCGTTTCTCAACCATTTTACTTTCGCACAACCCTTGCGAATAAGAACCAAATATGTAAGACATGATAATGTCTATAGTACAATACTACAATAACCAAGAATATATTTCGCGTGTTGATGATGTCTATATTACAATACTACAATACCAAGAATATATTGAGCATGTTGATGATGTCTATATTACAATATTACACTAACCAAGAATATATTGTGCGTGTTCTGTAATATTGCGTACATGAAACTACGTAAAAATTCAAAAGTGCATTAACTCATCTCACTTGTTCTTACAGAACCCTTAGAGACCTTATGTGAAACCTAAGGGTTCGACGAAGCCCAGGTGGTGAAACGCTCACTCAGACAGTGTACAAGACCGTTCATGAGAACATAAGATGCATGCAATACCGTTCAGGCAATCATGGCTACATAACATCACGCATCACTGCATACAAAAAGCTACCTCGCATCAGTGGGAAATGTTTACAGCTGTCGTTACAAATAAAAAAATCCTAAAGTTTCACATATCATTTTAGCGCCTAAGTGCGTAACGCAAAACGGCGGAGAAACGTAGGGTCGGTAAGGCTTGTCAATACAGTTCAGAGCCGAGATTATATACAGCAAACCTTTAAATTCCGCCATCCCGTTCTTAGATAAGAAAATGAAAAGTCACACACAACATTTTGCAATTACTGTCTACTTGTAACAGATGCCCACACCTGCAAAGCGGGCAACTGACATAACACCACTGCTAAAATTAAAGGCTCCACTAAAAACAACCGCAGGGGATTTCAAACCAATCCGCTCTTTGTGTTTTCCTGGACAAAAAACTAGCGACGGTGGGTGGAACAGAGCAAAAGATGGACCAGTGAGGCACTTCATTAACACTAACGAAACGAACAAGCCCGCAACACGTACGTCACGTCACCCAGCCCCTCTCAACAGCCTCTTCAATCAGTCACTCGATACCTAGCAATTTTTGGCTTTTTTTCTGAGCGTACGGCACGAACTGTTCAGGTCATTGATGAGGCTGGAGCGACCTCGGCTCCACACGTAGCGCGTTTCCTATCTCACAGCCCAATGCATAAAATCTGAGATCTTCGCGCAGGATGAGTGAAAAAACAATTGAAGACTACGTGAGGATTTCAAAACAAACATTTTCACTCTATAATCAAAACCAATCTGAACAGAAAGCGATGTCGCACAATAACCATTGTGGATTCAAAAATTACTAAGTAAATACAAGAAATAAAAAAGAAAAGCAGAAAAATTATTCATGCTACATATAATCGAGACGGCCAGTAAAGAAGCGTAGCTGCAATCGCATAGACTAGACGGCACGACCTTCACTAGAGAACAACGGGCTGAGTTGAAAACATATCAGTATTCATGAGCGCGGTGAAGAACGCCTGGGAATGTGCTCGGTGCCATGTGAATGCTGGCCAGGCCAGTTCGATTTACACGCCGTAAAAGAGGGAATTGCAAAGGAGACAAGTCTGGCCGTCGGCAGCCAAGATTGCCTATCGAAGGAATTTTGTCAGTCTTGCACTTAGTAGAAGTCGGCTCACGCATCCACGAAGGCGCGCTGGAGCCGCGCTCCGATAAGCCGTTCAAGCTATGATACGAGTACACGCTGCGGGCGCCTCACAACCGCCCAACTTGAGGAGGTATGAAGCGTGTTTTGAAAGTAAACCACTACGCTGAGATAATAATTCACACAGCGAAAAAGGATACCGAGACTGCATGCATGTGAGGTCAATTACAGTTCGAGTCTTGTTTAACACAGCAAGGAAGAGAGGTAGAGCGGACATAAAAGTGTTCACATCAATATCAAATTACAAATAGTTCTGAGGTGAATTTTGTCAAGGACACGAGATTAACGATAGAACACACTTGAAGGTAACTCGTACAGGTTCGAAAAAAGAATTAGCTTCCCCCCACAGCCACTGTTATTTCAGTGCACGATTAGCAAAATTAAAATATAAGATAAAATCCCAATTTTCGTGTTACCAAGTAAGCACGAATATATTGTTAAAACATACATTTACCGACCTGAATTGGCCAAAAATCTTTTAAGTTCAATGGCAGTAACTACGTCACCGCTTTTCTTATCCACAGCGGCATAGAAACACGATTAGGCGCCCGTTAACCAAACATGGTAGGTAAAAAGTCTAAATCGGGCATTGACCAGTCTCTCAGTGGACTGCAGACAAGATTGTATCAGTGACAATAATTGAAGACAGTGAATCATGGCTACAATGAACGTTACACGCGACTCACCATAACCCACTACTTATGACATATAGAGTCGTCAACACCGCTTAAGAAAATGTCCCTAATTAAAACAGTTGGCAGATGATCAGCAGTTTTACACGTAATTCATTAAACTGGTCCATACAGAGCAGCAGAAGCCCCCTGGCGCCAGGCTCTCTTACAAGATTCGCTATCAAGTTACGAGCGCGGATCCGATCTTGTTACGAATCGCAGGCAGCTGAGAATCTCAGCCCCAAGAGGGTAGCAGCTCCTGTATATCTCCACGCGGCTTCTGCACCAATAATTAGACGCAAATTGAACAAGAAAAACGGTTTATTTGCAATGAAACAAAGATGAAATAAAAAGCCTTTATGTGGCTTTTTCATTCACTTTAAGAATAAAAATTTTGCATAACACATGAATCTAGATAACACTAAATGCACACACATTAAACTTGAAGTGCACCTAACAGTAAAACTTTCAAGCTGTTCAGTATTCATTAAGATGAATAGAAGCATTTCAAAACCTCACATTCCCTGGATTCCCCTTTGGATTCTTGCTACTAATTAAGGTTTCAGTTTTGCAGGAACTCTAGGAACCATTGGGTAGCCGAAATAATGTTATCAAGTGTACGAGGGCTGACAAGTGTTTATCGACTCACGTGCAACGTACATCGAGCAATCAGATTTATTAATAGAATTCAAGTTTAATAATAAGTATGAAGCACCAAATAATACTATGAACCATCATAAAGATTGAACAATGAAAATGTTAGTAAACTTTTACTAGAGCGAAGGCTGGTGCAGACAGAAAGCTTCTTGGGCTTTTCGTCGCTGTTGCTGGGCCCAAAATCATGTGATTACGGAAGATTCAAACGCAATCTGCACAGAAACGTAAGCAGAACAACACACTTTTCAAACAATATTTGTCCAACACACAATTCGTAGACGATCAAATTATTTACAAAAGCAACTCCAAAATTTGGAAAACCTTATTCCATAGCATTTGTCAATGCATACTAAGCATTGAATAAATCATCATACTTTAAAACAATTCAAACAGTCCTAAATTTTAGTAGAAACTCTGTGAATTTCGACAAAGGTGTACGTTCAATATGCTTTGATGACGGAAAAGTTTACCGTATTACCTAAAGTATCATTGAAAGCATTATTATTTTTTTCGGAATGTTTCTATTTTTACGTCAACCCTGCAAAAAACGGATGTTTCGCTGCTCGAAAATACTCAAGAGTTCTGGTATAGACCATTTTCAAAAGAACTCAACATCTAAAAGAATAGAACACCGAATCATCCAGAAAAGAGAAGTCTAGACGGCCAAACACTTAATGAAATTAGCTAAGGGTTGTATTATTATATATATACATAGAGAGAGGTATAATAGTTAATTGACGATAAATTGTAATGAATAAAATAATCAATCCGAATGAATCACTCGTTATTGTGCTTTCTTTTTGTTCCTAACAACAGCTATCGAAAAGCGCAAATAGGGGCTGTCTTTTTGTAACAGTTCACCTGATTTGTGATGTCTGTTGTCGATCCTAACCAGAACACCTATAATTACTGCTATCTTTTCTATCATAATTAGCAAAGATGTTGCTTAGCGATTAAATTTGTTTTCAATTCTGATGTAACACAGAATCAGAAATCTCAGAATTTCTGCGGTATTTAACTTACTATGTTCATTATTATTATCATTGAACAAACATTTTTTTAACGTTTTCTCCTATTATCATGTTGCATAAATTCATTTGCTTTTTAATTTTCTGCTAAATGACCTCGAAGAAAAATCTTACGTAAAGTGCTTTGCTCCATTATAATTCTAACGTGATCTAAGCTGGACATACGTCGTTTTTCTTTTTTAAATGAGCATTTTGGAATCCTTCATCATGGACTGCCAAGCAGACAAAAAGGATCGTGTTGGTCAAAGTATGAAATTATCTATAGCTCGCTCTAAGAGCACTTGTGCTGGGAATTGAAACTTTAGCAGTAGCAGAATGGCGCAGACATGTTGGAGTTTTCATAGTTTAGTTTTTTGGCTACTATTAAAGAGAAGAGCGTTGATTTCACAGGTTCCCTACCTATACAGATTGATGGTGAATAAATAAACACTTCGATTAAAAATAAACCTTGTCAGATTTAAAAGAAATTTAACTGAGAAGGTGGACAGTTTTGCTCATAATCTTCACTCAATAGGAAAAGCAAAAAACTCGGCTTTTGTGGGTCACAAACACTTACTGAGAAGAAAAAGCTGTAGCGCACTTCCTTGGCTACTATATTTTCTTAGTCAAAATCATGTGATTTTTACAACGAATGCATAAAAAGTCTGTCCACTTGCAGAACGATATTGTGCAGTGTCGGTAAATTTACAGCGTCGATAAATTTATTAATATATTGATTAAAAAATTCATCTATTAAATGCGAGTGAACCTCTGCAATTAAATCAATTATCATGTTGAGCATTCTGGACTCACCTATCGAAGAACTTAGGCCAAAAAAGATTTCATTAGACTGAAAAAAATGAATAGAAAAACATCAGGTAAATACGGTCAAGCTTAACCAGGAATTCATCGCAATAAAACGTTGGTGGCAGCATACAAAGCGAAAATGAAAAAAATAAATTTACCATACCCTAAGATATTAAGTCATAAGATCCTGTCACAACCATAGTCACCCTATCAACAGCAGTCAGCACTCAGCGTATCTGCAAGGAGCTCCACGTCCCCTGGGGACGCCAACTAGGACAGACAATATTAGCATACTCGCTGAGAGTGTGCTCGAGGCTTCGGAAGTCAAACTCATCTTCGGAGGAGCACTTGACCTACGGAAGAAAAAATGTTCAAATATAAATGTTACAGTTCGTAGTGAGCTGCTCACTCAGGCCTGTGGATCGAAAGGACTGACTTACGCTCCGTATTTGCTAAGCGTAGGAGATCTGAACTGAAGGACCCGATCTGAGTGGCCCTCGGTTCAGGCAGTGGCTTGACAGGCCTTGCGCTTGTGCTTTAGTTCATCTTTACGGCCGCATTGCTGCATGCATTTTTATGTCGGTCAGATACATCAGCGGATTACATCGTAATTCAAGGGCATCCAATTCATTTCTACCGTAAATCAAACGATGCAAATTTAGAAGACGTAGGGTAGTTCAACAAAAATATGGATTACACGCATTGCATCGTAGCTTACAATAATAACATTACACCCAGGAGGACTGATAATCCCCATTCTAATGAAGTATGAACCTCCTAGATTTAGGATGAAAATACGAGTGCACACTGCAAACAGAATCAACACTAACGACAATAACATTCTCGGTGGCACACGAACACAACCTTGAATTGCACCCCAATTTGGGCCGCATGAAGACCGAGACGACTGCGATGCACCCTGATTGCTAGGAGGGTGTGCTCTCTATGCCTACTGCACGGCCAACAAGCACAAGACTCACACACGTACGCTGAACTGATGCTATGCGCTGGCGCACCCCTTGTAGCAGCTATGCATCGTTGCCACCACTCTCGCTTTCGTTTTCAGCTCCCATGACCCCAGGCTGGCCACAGGTAACTCTAGAATGGTTCGTATTCTCGAAATAGATAACATGACAACTGGTGTACGGTAGATAGACTGGTGTACGGTTACCTTGAAAATTTAGAGCGAAGTTCTGCATGAAAAGTTAGTCATTCGAAATCCATAGTTAATACGAAAATAAGTACAGGTTTTCCTGACTATAATAAATGAGGATCACTTTAAGTGCAATGATCACTGAAAATTAAAATATCAGAGTATTATGGTACTTCAAATATTATACCCAGGTATGTGAGAGAATTAAATTATGCAAAATGGTTATCGATTAGCGTGTTTACTCCCAATGCAAATTCAGTATACCCAGATAAAATGGTAGGGATTTCAGCAACACAAATTCTAAGGAGGTAATCAAAAGGAATGAGAAAGACCCCGCTGACATTGATTTGGTTTTGAGACAGAGCAAGCATCAGTACCAGCCTATATCAATCTTTTTGCTATCGATAATAGTACTGCTGGTTTATTAGTCAAAAAGTCCAAGTATCACTCCTCGAATACCCGGGTAACTGCTCCAAGAGTTTCTCAAAAAGCTCTGTCAAGGTCATGAGACGAGTTTAGGTCTATCGCTCTTACGTAATCCCCAGGTACACCTGGGTAGTGAGAGAACTAAGAGGCCTCTACTTCTGCGAGCGATGCACCCTCATTTATGACTGTTCTCCCAGGGTATTACTAGGCATTACAAATTTAGAGTAAAATAATATTATGAAGCGATGGAACCTGACACAGGTGTGTACATCTCGACTGGTCATTCTTTCTGCCTTATAGGCTTCCGTCGGCTGTTCGAAGAGAACGATGGAGAATTATTTATTCTAAGGCTCTAATGTACGCACCTCCGACGAGCGGCAGCATATCGTCTACCCAAGGGACGTAGTAGTGACATGCCTGCCAGAATGTTGTTCACATAGAGACAGGCACACAGATATAAAGTAGTCAAGAGATAGGGAGCCGAGGGGGTTTATCCTTGAGGAGTCAAAAAAGACAATTTTATTTATTTTACAACGGCGTTGTACAGTAGTTATGTTTTTAATTAAAAGAGACCCATAAAAATACTAGAAATATGCATGTTTTCGGAATGACTAAGTAAATACTCAAACTAGCTAAGTTATGAATCGTTTCAAGTTGACATTCAGGAAAGTCAATCCATGATACCTTGCTAGAAAATATAAGATTATGCCTATAAGAAAATTATTTCATGATTTCCAATAATTTAAACTTGAATGCCAACACCTCCAGAAACAAAAGAGATCGTTATTGAGTTATGATACACTCGCAGAAGAAATAAGATTCTAACCGCGTAGCGAAAACAGGAGACTAAGTTCAAAGAAACCCTCTAGATTTTCGTAACATTTACTAAGAATCTTTTTAAGGCCAAACATAAAATTTTGATACTGTGAGATGGCCGTAGGCTATTCACGGAACGCAACGTCACGGAATATATTTCTTGCGGAACGAAACAATAATGAAGGTGATCGAAAATTTTGAAATACCTCAATGATATCGTACTTGAACGTTTTTAACAATATTGCATATTGAACATAAATTAGATCCCAGGACAAAAGATTATTCACCTGCTACTAATATAGTGTGCAATCTCTACAAGCACGAAAAAATGGCGGCAATTTTGCGCGGCATTCAGTCTACATGTGTCGTAATATACACCTTGTCGATTTTAAACTAATGTTGCATCACCGAATCTTGTAGGGCAGCAACCGTAAGTAGACGATATTCTCGACATCGAATTTATCGTTCTTGGAGGTCCCACAAATTTTCTATTGGGTTCATGTTTGGAGACTTGAATGGTCAATCTACATGCCTGAAATATCTTGAATGACTGTCATGCCAATTAATGACAGTTATATCCTGATGTACGCGGTAGTTGTCATGTTGAAAAACAAGCGAAGCAACATGTCTTTATTTATCATTCAGATATTGTACCAATGGCAAAACTTGGTTATTTAGCAGCTTAATGTAGCCATACTAGTTTAGTTTGCCGGATACCTCAACTAAAGAACCCACTTCTGTGTATTTGAAACAACCCTAGAATACTAGCTCATGTTAACCAGAAATAATATCAAAGATAAACCTGGAATTTTAGGTTTAGTTTCATAAAGTTTTGACCACATTTACAAGTTGAAACATTTTCTAAACACAGTCAAGCCCTTTGGAGAAACGAAAAACACCCTCCAAAAAAACGAAATGCACTGGTACCTTTTATGTTCAGCTTTTTTATTATTTCATTATTTTAATAATTCACAAAAAGAATCAGTGAATATCCGCGTTGACTTATATTTTTTACTCTCACGTGAATTTTTTTGAGAATGAGCTAACGCTCGCAATGTCTTAGAGGAATGCTTTTAAGATACTCGCCCCCATCACCCTCATTATTAATGTCACGGTGGTCGAGTTCTAATCAGACAATCACCTCAAACTTGGTCCCTTAATTAAATCTTCAAGAGACACAGGAGCAAGAGTTTTAACAAACTTTAATGCACTCGAAGCTGATGACCTCATTCGGTACTCTTGACACCTTTTTCGCTGTCAACTGCATCGTATTAAACAGATTCATTAGTTTTCGGACATATTAGAATCAAATTTAAGAAGTAAAACAAAAAATTCTGGACTAGCTAACTTCTATGTACAACATTAGCACTGACCTCTAAACAACGAATTAATATTCTTTCCCAAATTTTACCAACTTACATTACAAATTTTTTAAAACTATATTAGCAGAGATGCTTGAAAATAATGTTATAATTATAAACCACCATCAACTTGGGGGACTCTGCATCCTACCAACATCATGTGAAGCAAAAATGTTAAGATATACTAACTTTAAGGGTGATTTATCAGTTATAGTATATAAAATGATTTGGCAATCTATCCAACACAGCACAATCGTAAAAGCCAAAAATACGGTACTCGATGCAACCAACTTTATCATCAAGAAGACCAGTAGCTATTGCTCTCACTTAATCATAACAGAAACGATCAGGTCAATAATAAGGCAGCCTCTCGCAGCCAGTTCAGTTCGCTGTTGAGACTTGAGTTAACTCTATTGCTTCTATCATCACCCAGTTATGGCTCGCCAAGTTCAAGGAACGGCACTATGGATCGCCAATAGTTAATGGAGTTAGAATGACTATCGACTTCTATTCCCTGAGGAACGAGAACTTCATTGGGCATCAGAAGTAATTTTCCGAAGTCGGAGAATCGGGCAAGATTGGCTTCGTTTCGGACGAAGACTCCATAAAAGCAGTCGTTTAAAGCAATGTCGTGAATTGCAATTGCTTCATGGCAAGAGATCTTCTTAACAACATGAATTTACATAAAGTCTGGCTTAAACAGAAGTATTCATAGTACGACAAACTGTATTGCATGTTTAAAAAGAATATTTATAGGCAAAAGCAGAAAAATACAGAGCAGAGATCCCCAAAAAGAGAATGATATAATTATCGAATATAAAATTACATGCTTAAATTATAGGTTAAGAGATAACTTCGAGTTCTTGTTAGCAGAGTAACTTGAACACGATATTCGAAAACTCGAAGTTGGTTTACTCTTGATCCCGCTCGGCTTCTTCACGTTGGTTCAAAGTGGTGACAGGTTGGGTAGGTGCAGTGATCAAAGGTCGATATTTGCCCTATTTGAAAATAAGAAGTCGGAAAAGCAAAAGCAGAAATATACAATTATGAATTCCCGAAACTCCTCTCCTGAAGTGATTACCTTCAAAGTTTAGGGAAGATACCAACGACCATTGACGACTAAATTCAAAAGTGAAATCTTAAAAACTTCAGCCCACTCTTTACTTGTAGCGTACTATAGGTGGCTTTTAACTCTATGTATAACAATGAAAGAGAACAAAAAATAGAGAAGCACAACCGCTCAATTGTAACATATCATGGTAAGGCAAGATAGACTGACGAGAAAAATGGGCTAAATCGAATGTCTAAAGAAGGCAGAAGAAGCTTTGAAGACGAACAAAGCAACATAGGTCCATAGGCATGCAGTAGACAGACATCTAGGCACGCCAAAATAGGGTGTACGAATTTAGTCACGCAGGTCCCTACATGACTGCTCGAGTGCTTGCTGATGAACTTGCCTTCAGTCAGAGAGTTGTCACTTAAATCACACACTATCTTGTATTCTTTTCTTTCTTTCTTTCTTTCTTTCAATGAAGCTCAGCTTTCAATAAATATAATATAATTAATAACTGATTTTATAGTAGAGAGGAAATTTCACATTTTCATCGTGACAACGTTCGAAAGCATCAACAATTCCATGTTTTAAAGTTTAAGGCAAATATATCTAAAAATTTCATTACAGAAATGAACAGCCAATCTTAAGAAAATGACCCAAGGATTCGTCTTTATACATTCAAATTTTATAGAAAATACTCAACGAATGAGATAGTTAAAATCATCTTGCAAGATTGTGATGAAAGAACTGAGCTATATATTTATTCACTATAAACCATAAGATTCCACGCAAAAAAGGCTCACGAAAAAATTCGAGCATAAAATAAACAGCATTAGAACTTTGTCATAAACATTTTTGCAAACTATTTCAGTTCACTGTGATTTCAGTTATCACTATAAATTATAACTTGCACATAAAAAACGCTTCACGAAGCAAAAACTTGTCGCATATCTATAGCATGCTAACAAGACCATGTCAACATCACTGCATAGAATGTTGACATTGCAACGACAGCATTTACCAGGGGACAGTATAGCTTGATAGCTCAAATGTCGATCATTCACAACTTTTACGAAAGAAGTGAACAGCCGATACCCTGTCAATACGTGAGATCTTTAGGATGCGACGGACACATAGCGTTCGGTTCAAGAAATCTACCAAATTCACAGCTTAAGCTATATGGTGGAAACGCTTTCGAAACTTAATTTTACTATAAAGAGCAACATTTACCTCATCGCAAAAATATCCATAAGTAACCCGATTCCACTTATGGAATATCCTTTCATTTAAACGTAGCAAAGAATGGTTTCAATTTTATTTTAAAGGACTCTAATAGTATTAAAAGTTCACAGTTTATGGTTTTCTTAGAAAGCGTTTCGCTGAGAAATATTATGCTGACGGAAGTAAAAGCGATCGTCGTTGGGAAATTATAGCTAACCGATGTTTCTTTTCACCAGCGAACGGACGAATCTCTTGATCTGCTCTCAGTCTTTATCTTGAAAACTATTACGCCAAGCAAACAAGTCGTACCCTTTCACACAGATCGCAGGCTGACCAGCTGTCACGTGTATGCATACTCAATCCAGAAAGACGGATTCTATTCAATCGGTACGGAGAATATTCCTAATTCAACCGCTACCTGAAAAAAATAAGACTCCTTAGAGAGCGTTGAAATGCATGACAATGCTAGATAAAATTGATCGTCATATTTTGAATGGAAAATATTTCATGAAGACACTTTTTATTTCTCCTCATCAAGCGCAAGTATCTCTCTTGCAATATGCACTAGTCATAAATCTTTATCTTCAATACCACAAAAATATCAGCAAATAGGGGTAGTAATTTTATAAAAAGGATGCTCATTTCATGCTCTCAATTACACATTTCACAAAACCAAGTTTTATGAACCTGCCACAACCGGAACCGAAGGCACAGCATTTACAAAAAGAACAATAACCCGTAACAGAGCATTTTTTTCCCACACACAATTAAAACAACATCAAAAAACGTATTTAGAATTCGGCAATTTACCCTCGGCAAACAGCGAACTGTTCAACGCAGTTAGCCCCCTAAGCGTAACTTCTTTGTATCGAGACCTGACTAGACACGACAAGTTCCACCACACCTGTGCACACACATGAGTTGCTATTGAAGTATAAAATATACACAAGTCTCGTTGCCCGATCAAAAGGGGCAGGACGAGGAGCGAGTGATGGCGCCAATACGGGGGCCCATGCACCGTACTTGGCACGGGCTCTTCGCTCACAAGCGAGGACGAGTCTGGCATCAGGGGCAAGCATCATCAAAGAACATGGGTGACTCAGCGACGCTTTAAGGGAGCAAATCCACAAAATTAGATCAGCCATATGAGTGTACACGCGCCCGCCAGCCAAGCAAATATAATAAAATGATTAATGAAACGTAGAACGAGTATTTAATTCAATTTCAAGGATGGCAAAAGATGACGCTGAAAGATTCTTAATTTAAGTGACAACTGAAGAAATACACTTTCTTTTAAAGCATGAGACACCAAATTACTGTCTAATGAAAGTTAATATCAGGGTAGTAGGTAAAATACACCAGGTTAAAGGTACAGAGTAAATTAACATTTGAACAGATACGTACAAAATTTGAATTTATTTCATGAAAAAAAGAGAAGCATTAGCCTGCACGAAGACTGTAAAACCATAAATTGAAACTAATTCAACACGCAAAACAAATACGTTTTTTACGAAAGCTCAAAATTTATCATGGATTTCAGCAAAAAGGAGGGATACGCTTAGCGTGAAAGCCTGAGAAATGTATTGGCAATTATTTTTTACAAGCAATTTTGAATGATTGAAGCGTCGTATCTCTCGTCAACCGACAGTGAAATGTCGCAATAGAAGTTGTATACTCTCATTTCATTCGGAAGGCCAAGCCTTGAAAAATCGATTGAGCACTACAGTTGGACAGTAAAAAGAAACCAACTACCCGCATGGCTTGCACGGGAAAAAAATCCATGACGTTGACCGTATAATAAACTTAAAGCCAATATTTTGTTGAAAAACACGCCAAAATGTGAAGGGAGGGGCGTAAATCATAAAGGCTCTCTTTGAACTCACACACCCAAGATGCTGAATAGCATTAACCTAAAAAATTGGGAGCGGGTGTAAAAAACACAAGACTTGCCGCCGTTACATCATGTGGGCGACGTACACAGCCTGTGGAGTGACTGCATGAGAGCGCCCTACAAATATATCATGTGTACACACATGCAGACGGAACTACAGCCAGACAACTCGTGAGCAGGCCCCAACCATTCATTCTGGGGGCGTGAGTTTTTATACGTAGGTGCAGGTTTTCTGTTCGGTCCGCCGCCAAGCTTCACGTACAAGGGAGACTGTGATGTTTGACACTGCTGCAAAACAAGTGGCTTTGCAAGGTAGCCAGGCCCTACGGTCGTCACTCGCATTGAAAGTCACAAAGTAAACAAATGAGGGGTAGCGAAGGTCACTCCCAAGTCTTTTCAAGGTACCTATCAATTCTACGCCAGCGCTTGGGAAACCCGCTCTTGTAAAGGCAACGCGGATACAGAGTAAAAACAAAGCAAGCGTCAATGCAGTTCAGTAAACGGTTGAGAGACAAAAACATGTCAAATTATCTTTGGAAAAATTTTACAGTTCAGAACACTACGAGAGGTGTGCTCTATTGAGAGTACCTGAAGCTTCATTTTATTACGTGCGCGTAATAAATGAAGTGTGCACGGTCACCTTTCGCGGGACGGGTTTTCATCTAAAAAAGTAAAATTTTCAGAAAATCGGCATCAACGCAGATTCAAGTAACATGCAAGAGAAACGTAAAGCCGCAGAGCGTTTGTAGCTCAACCGTAAGTCATCGAACGAATGCCTGAAAGCAAATTGCATCAAACTCCATATTCTATAATTCTTGAAGTACGCTAAACGTGCATAGCGTGTTGTGCGAGCTACTCTGAGCACAATGCACCTCATAGCTTACACATCCCAGGACCGAAAAGAAAAGAGGGGAAATAATAAGGAACAAAAATGCTGTAAAGCAAAAAGGTTGGAGTCAGAGTAGTTTGTGCGAGGCAGCGCTTTGCGCTCATGTGATAATGACCGTGGAATGAAGGAAGGAGGGAAGAGACCGGCGCCTGCAACTGCTGAGCCAGCGAACTGGGAACGAGCTCTGCAAGCCAACATCATCAGACTCTTTACACACGCCTCTCTCCGTCCGCACAAATCAATAAGAAACTACAAAATAAAGCTCTGAAAATCTACACAAATCAGAAAAAATGGCGTGCCACTTGATTGCCTTCGTGTAAATTCAAGGAATATTTACAATACAATCGATAACGAATCTCCCTAAAAATTATTAGCACCAATGTTGACAGCATCCACGTATGCATCAAGGATAAATTTCTTGAGGTGATACAGAATGTGTCTCGATATAAAAAACAAAACTGCTATTTTCAAAGAACACCAAAGCTGAAAACTTAGCGAGATCACAGAAGGTATTTGCAACACACCACTTTGTAAGAGACTCATCTCCCATTCGTCCCATATTTATTACTTGTTTTTACGGTCTCATAGTATCGCTAGATACATACCAATGGTTCAATTCCGTCAACAGAAGCTTCTTTCATTCGAAAGTTAAACAGGAAAATTAAACTAAATATTAGCCCATAACAACAGTTTTGATGAAAGAGTGCATAAAAAAGAGAACAAAACGAGTGCATATACCGGTAATAATATTTTGACAGAAAAATCATTTGAAATACACGAATCGCACACATGAAGAGAAAACAAAATCCTAGAAGCACACATTGTGCAGCAAAGTTATTGCACATCGCTGCAAATAATATCAGCTACTGCATGTTCTAGCGAGAAACACACATGTAGCTTTTTGCACTATTTTACGATTATGTGCTTGCGCTGGCCATTTATTGTTCACTTGCATCAGAAATAAAACAAAAGGTTTAGTGGTCTGCAACACATACATATGTATGTGTATAATAGCATTAATTATGGATCGTTTAATTATGGTTCACCACAAGCGTACACGAAGCATCGTGTCTATGAACATAGTTTTAAAGACAACATAATTCCAATGTCAAACCCTCAACAGGTACCGCACAGGCTGGCCAGGGACACCTTTAGAGCACTAAATAAAACGTAAGAAAGTCACCGAGCTCTTGGTCACCGGTACTGTTGATCTCAGCAGCAATGAATAAAAGACATCAAGTAGATGAAGGAGGCGTCGACGCCAGGCTGGGCCAGAGGAAGCGAGTGCATCTAGAGCGAGCAATGCCCTCAAGATGCGAGCTGCTACATGGCGATGCAGCTGTAGCAGCAGTTGGCGCGCAGCTGCACTGGCTGGCAGCAGCCATATCTGGCTAGCTATAGTCGGTATAAACTCTTTGGGCAATGGTAGCAAGTATGAACTTCCTAGGGCGACATAACTAGAGTAAACTTTCCGATAGCCAATAGTAAGAGTAATAAATATTTACGTGTAGCAGTAGCTAAGGTAGCAAACTTCAAAACCGCACTGAACAAATAGGAACTCTTCAAATTCTACAACAAATAAGTATACTGAAATATTCTCTAAATGAAGTTCTCAACAACGCTAACAACTCTGCCCGAGAAGCAACGAAACGGATACAAATGAGTGCAGACGAAGCGAATGGCACCATTGGTTTACCTGGTACTGAAGTTTATCAAAGCGTATGGATCGGAGTGCACGCCTGCAGTGCCATGCAGATCCTATCAGTAGCAGTAGCGAAGGTCTTAAATCAATTCTCGTGCCGTAACTCAGGAACTCTCAGTCAAAGAATGCAAAAGTGAACAATCGTTCAAGGATACCACCAGTAAGACAATTTCTGAAGCAGACGTAGTGGCATAATGAAATTGTCTAAGCCTTGACATCAGTGCGACAATAAACTTTTAAATTAACTTTAAATCTTAATAAGGCATAAAATGATACTATCATAGACGCACATAATACAAGTAACGGTAAAATAGATTACTTGCGAGCTAAGGTTTACAACAAATAACAGCAAAGGAAAAAATGATTTCTTGATACCATAAAAATGACAAAGTTGATTTTATCTTACTAAACTCGCCAAAATGACTCTCAGGTTAAGGCCAGGAGTGATTCAACAGTTATGTATGCAAAGCATGGAATACGTATGCTGATATGTGACAAAAATTAACTTTTAGAGACCAGACTCCTCAACAAAGACGTGAAGCTGTTCGAAAGAACTGAGGATTTTCCTTACAATCGCAATTTACATTGAGTGACAAAAAAAGTGCAAAGGCAAATTGAAATGGTAAATGAATATTTTAAAAATATAGTTAAGTATCTAAAAACCCTTGCTGACACGATTGTGATACTTGGTGCAGTTTTAAATAATTATAGTTTATATGGGACGAAACATTCACAATTTTTCTTACACAGTATGCTCAAAAGAGCGCAGAAAACTACTTTCAGTAGCAATATTATATTTTCCAATATTCCGATAGAGAATCATGTTCAAAAGCTGAACGATTTTGCTTTTTCAATGTCTGAAAATATAGTGTCAGTTTTAACTGTAATGTTATCATTTCATGTTCCAAAAAATATGATAAGGACAATAAGTTAGCGTGAAAGAATAATAAGTTCCATTTGTGACCATTTCATTTTATGACGTCAGCAAGATTACACTCATAACGAATAACGATGTAATTTAAAAGTCTCAAGCAATATTTTCTGTTCGTTTACCAGTCCTGTAAACGAAAGAAAAGAACATCTTCAGTGGATGCTGATCGCTCGTCTAGATTCAATATCCGTCATCAAGACAAGGCACACCGGATATTACATGGAAGTGCCACAGAGATATCAATTTAAGAAAAAGCCGCGCCAAACTTCGTAATGAAATTACTGTCGCTTGAACTTCCAGCCCGAGTGTCACGTACATTAAAATAATGATATGTAATTTCTGCCCGACACAACAGAAGGGCAAGAGAAAAGTTGCTCAAGTGTTAAAGTGGACATAATTCTCATTTCGAGTTCAAACCCTTTGAAAATTTATAACTGTCAGCAAGCGCATGAAAACGTAGGAGAGTGCGATTACGTGAATTTGAGTGTGTACTTGATATATGTCATCCAAGTTTTCAAGTAAAGAAATGTAAACATTTTAAATTAAAAATTCATTTGATACCTATGCGTTACGAACAATTTGAGAGCGTGCGAATACAGAGGTAGGCCGTGCACATTGAGATTGAGAGACGCTGAAGTGCCGGGCGTTTTTATGTACTTTTAAGTAAATTGAAAAGAAAAATACACTGAAGGAGCACTAGGTTGATGTAATTTCCCAAATGAATTATTTCCTTTATTTAAATAACACAAATGATAAGCTCTCCAGCAAAATTTCCCAAGTATACTTGTTTAATTCTATACCAAATTACAAGTGGATCACACAGCGCATTTATACCGTACGAGTGAATTGATAATAAAAGGAATAACCGTCTAAGAAAATAGCATGGAAAAAGTAATTTGCAAAAATTCTATCACATACATCTACAGATCAATACAGAAAAATAGAAACTTTGAAATGCGTTGAGACAGTCATATGCATTTAAAGGATGTAATTTTCAAACATTGATAATTTGGATTACTGTATCTTAACAAGCAAGTTGTAGTGGTTAAATCCCTATCAATCAATTTTTTTTACTTTTTTATGTTTATTACATTTTCAACAGTTTCCGTTCTTCTGTGTCACCCTGTATTAATAATATAAACAAATAACTAAATATTAGTAATGAATAATTACACAATGTCTTGTTCAGCAAAACATAAAAGGTATCTTGGCAGCTTCCGAAATGCTTCACGTATAAGTATGTAAGCTGACCCAAGTATAGATAAGTGTCCATGTTTCTGAAGTATAATGAATCTACTTTTACGCCTGATCAATAAACGATGCTTCGATATTTTTACTTTCTCTTGGAAAACTAATACAAACGTGTACAGTTACACCAATAAAGCTCCAATTACTCCAATAAGCTCTAATCAATAAGTTTTGTCTCACATTTTAACAGCGAATCTCTGCATTTGTTTGCTCTGCATAATGGCTACGACAAGAAAAGAGTGTGCGCGAGACAGAGTCAGTCGACGTAAATTGGCTGATGAACCCTCACCATACTCCTCGCCAATGACAAGTTGTTTATCGCACGCATGGGTATGGACATACACACATGCGCATGTGGGTACTTACGCCTTGGTTCATGTACCGTTGCTCTCTCGAGAGAGAGAGCAGGTGTTCTGGCCGTCAAAAACAGGTGTGGGAAAGCGCGAAAATCAGTACAGTTCAGTGTGGAGCAGCACAGCTCAGCATCGAACAACAAATATGTCCACGCCGTTTTCGGATTGGGTCAACCTCTGGGTCGAGACCAAGAGCTGAGTTATTCCACGTCCCAGGTCGAAAATATAAACGCTAAACAACATTGTTGCCGTAAAATAAGGAGACGAAGAACGAGTAAAATATACGTCGCTTCTAAAAAGGAGTAAGCAACGCATACCGTCTGATAGGAACTTGTATTAGGAACAAAATAACCATAGTTTAGATTCCCGATTCTTGTACTGAGTTGCAATTGGTGGCAAGTATTTCGTTGCTCCACATGCAACGTTTAATAGTAGTGCAGAGCAGGACTTGAATATCCAAGAACACTGGCTGCAGGTTGAAGAAAAAGGAGACGATAACAGTGGCCATGAGCATTTTGGGCTCTTTGTCTTTCGACTAGGGTCTGAAATTTTCCATCTCATTTCACAGCACATGGCATGGAAAGACTTACAGATCATGAAAATAAATTAAGCAACAATCAATGAAAGGGCTACCTTGTAACCGGCCTTTCGTCTTCAGTGTCACCACTCAGAGTAAATGGTGACTTTAGTTTGGTCACCACCCAAATTTGGGGCGCGATTCATTGGTTGAGAACCATGGACTGATCAATAGGCTTTGCAAGTTTCACTTTTAGGAGACAGTCAAATCTGGCAATCCGTCTGAACAAGCAGAGTCGCTGTACTTAAGGAAATGGGAAAGCAGAGGTGTCCTTTGAGCAGCAAACACGACCTCCAGACTCTCGTTAGACACAACAGTCGCAGCTATACTGACTTTCTGCTTACGGTATTGACACTCACAGACTCCAGATCGATCCTCAATCAACATTATCCTCTTTGGGTAGCTATCCCGGCGCCTCCCATGTAATAAGCAATTGCCTGATCAAACTCTAAGGACACACAGACCTTTCGATCACAACGTACCTAGCAAACACAACCCATAAGGCTCAGTGAGATCCAATTTATGAGCTCAATTGAAATTACAGAGCAGAAGGGTTTGTTTCAAACTCACGTGACATTCACTTATAGGGGAATGTTGAAATGACGGCAGGGAGATTCCCTACCATTAATAAGAGTGCATCATTTACGCAAACGACTTCTCTCGTAAGCCTTCCTCTGGTAAATAGGAACAAACGGCAAGAAAAGAATCAGTGCCTTTAAATAACACGCAACGACAGGACGGGCATAGGGAAAAACGGAAATTTTCCTAATGAGTGAAATTGATTCCCAAGTTTTTGCAAAAAAATTAAATTTATGAAGGTGAGGAGGAAAATAAAATTCATTGTCAACAACAAGTTAGTTACGCTAAATGACATCGTGAAACCGAAATACAGTTATTGAAGCATGATGACTTTTAAGGACACAAAATTTAACTAAGCTCATGACTATAAATAGTTTGATACTACAAACGAGTAAAATATTTGTGTCTAAATTTTACACAGCAAAGAAAAACACTCTATTCTATGAAATAATTCGCATGCTTAATTATCACTGCGAATAAAAAGGATAGGATGGGATAAAACCAAGTATTTGACAAAATGTATAGTACAGCGCGCAATATCTTCGTCAAAGACAACAAAATTTAGAAACACGCACACAAAATAGTATAAAACAGTTGAAATTCTGAGGGCTGGTGAGGAGCCGTAGCTCACACCTCAAGCGAAGTCTGGCACGTGCATTAAATCGGTATTCAAAAAATTAATTGAAATTCTGGTCATCTGTTTTGATCCAAGACGAGCTCAAGCGTAATTGTTTAAGCGTCGCCTATGTTTCCCTGGAGCAGTCTCAAGCCATCCTTCAACAAGGATAAATGCGAAGATTATCAAACAATCCCTCAATTATTAACGGGAGGATAAACACGACACAAATGGACTCGATTAACTTTGCGTTCACAGTTACGAGGTAAAAATGTGAATACTAGGAAACAAGTTTGTAGCAGTAAAAAATTAGATACACAATGATAAATAATAATGTGCGGTCATAAATGAAAATCACAAAAATAGGGTACGCATCATACTCGCAACTCATAGTTACAAGCAACGATGAGGAAACAAATTGCATGCATAAACGTAGCGGCATTTCACGTAGCAATATTTGGTCACTGATAAATCAAGGCTAACAGACATAGTATAAATTAGAAGAGAATATTCACAAGTTGCGCTGATGTTCTACGAAAAGCAATGAAGCAACGACGTACAGCGTGAAGGTCTACCACCTGGCATGGTGCGGGCCTGAAACGATCGCTGTGCACCGCAGTGATTTACAACAGTCAAATTGTGCTTCCTCGTGATGTGCGTGTACATGTAGGCCTCATGTTGCAACAAGATGATGCGCGTGTGCGTGTAGACCTCATGTTGCAACAAAATGATGCGCTCGTACGTGTAGGCCTCATGTTGCAACAAGATGATGCGCTCGTGCGTGTAGGCCTCATGTTGCAACAAGATGATGTGCGTGTACATGTAGGCCTCATATTGCAACAAGATAATGTGCACGCACATGCAGACCTCACGTTGTACCCAAGGTGACGTGCGTGTACAGGCAAGCCTCATGTAGGAGCGAGAGAACAGCACGTTCAGAGGAGGAGGACTTTATCTTCTTGCCACAGGAAAAATTTCAATGCGTCGGCGAGTGGGGCAAGCCACACTGAGCAAGCCACGTACGATGTTCCCAGCGGTTAATTCAATTGAAGCTACTTGCAAGCTTAGTGGTTATAACTTTGTGTTACATAATCACTGGTTTCGGATCAGTTTCGATTTTTCAATTGAGAAAATATTTGTGAAAAATTGAGCACCCATGATGAAATGTGCCTTCAATACTTTCTACACTGTAACGATACGCTATCTTCGTGTCACTATAATAGCAACCTCAGAAATGCTCTTCAGCTAAAACCAATCAAAGTGGCGTACATATCCCTTTACTCCTCAATTTGTCGACAGAAATAACTCTTAGGAAATTATGCCAGAAGGACTCGCGCATTTTAAAAATGGCATCAGGTACGATACACTGCGCAGTAAAAGCAAAAACGCAACACACATAGCATACTAATCTTAAGTACGGAAACTAGAGTATAATGAATTAATTTCATTGGCTATATATACTCGTACCCACAGGAGCATGCAAGAAGTACATACACGGAAATATGGCAGGTATTATGGAGTGCAGTCATGTGCTTGTGATCTAGCAGCAGTGATTTGGCAGTTGACCAGCTGGACTTGGCGGGACAAAAACGGTGTTTCTTCTACGAAGGCAACCACACACAAAACAGAAGGACGAAAACGTCGAAACAAACCACCTGCTCCTACCTCAAGAGGAGGCATGGTCCTTCTGCTTCTTTATACACGGGTAAAATTGAACAGAAAACGAATACGACCAATTTCAAGACCAACAAGATGAAAACAAAACATTGCCTGGCAGGAGGAAACTTCTCTCCGCTGTCTGAAGGTCAATATCATGGGAAACAGAAAAGTATTGGGACGCATAAGAACTGGTTTAAAATATGGACGCGATGCTTGAAGTTCTCTCACAAGCGCGATGACACCGCGGATTATGTGAGGTAGCAGAGGCCGCAGGAGACGCAACGCTGCAGTGCAGACGTCCTTCAAAGTCTAAGTAAAAAAAGCGGTAAACATACGGACGCGTATCATCACTACGGGTGTTCTTTTAGGTGCAGTTCCGCAAAGCACAGGTACCTCATAAATGATATACGTAAACTCCGTCTAAATAAAATGGTGGAATATTAGCGGCTCATACTCAAACCTTCAAGTACTTAAATAATAAAATTTTAAAAACTATTGACGTTTATTTAACTAAGCCAATAAGATTCAAATACGTGCATTGTTCAGATAACTCAGCCAAAAATACTGAAGCGTGACACCAACAGGCATAAAGCATGAGCAGATGCAATAGATAGGGATGAATTAAATATTCAGAAATGTCGCCAGATATTACGCACATAGCGAGATAAGTTCAACAGTAAGCAACATATGCAAATCCTGCAAGGATGGCGCTGACGCTGTCTGAATAATAATAAGGCTATCAAACGGCCTTCAGTAATTCAAGTCTCCGCTGAGCAATATTAGTTCTATCCACACTTCTGCCGTCCTACGTACGCAGAGGCATTAATGTTCGTAAATTGGTCTCCAGAACCGAATCACAGCACAAGTACGGGAGACGGGCCCCAACAAATAGGTAAAATTATTTCACAGATCAATGTTCTCCGCTAAGCTACCGGTGCTCTTGAAGCTCTCAACCACAAAACGACGGAGCGTCAGACACTTTAAGTGTCAGTAATAAAAAAAACAGCGCTTTCCACCTAAAGGCTGTCACTTTTCATCTAAAAACTGTCTCTTCATCATTAGTTGTACCGTGCTAGACGGAAAAATCATTTGAGAACTACTGCTGGAGAAACGAACACCTGAGTCCACCGTAAACGCGCGATTGTATCTTCATTTGCACCAGACTGATAAAAGTCTTCTTCTCGCCAGACACTAAACATGCGCAACACGGACAAGATAATATACTACCCACTCTCCCTTTACTTAACTCGTTTACTCGCGGGTCACATCGAAGAAAGCCTGTCAATAATGATGGCATCGAAGTTTACCAAAATATACTTTTCACCTTCAACACACAAATCAAACACCGTAATCCACAAAAATAACAAAACCTGTGTACTCGACACACGTCAAACATCTCTTTTCTCTCAAGCACCAAACCAAACATCACACTCTATCGGATAGATGATATCCTTGACACAAGAGTCTCGCACCGTGCACTTCTTGACAGCGCGAGAAACCAATTCACAGTAAAAGTCCAAAATTGCACGGCACAAAAAATTGTTCTATTTCGCTTTTAACCAAGGCGACCCGCACAAATGCCAAAAAATTAAACAATGCATCACTCGACTTGACTGTTCAATGTTTGGAATAGTCAAGATTATCCAGAAACGTAAATTTGATTAATCATATGATAACTTTACTTATATGACGATAAAAATATATTGTCTCTAAAAATGATATTTTTGTATGCTAGATACCCCTCACCCCCTGATTCGTCACGTTTTTGAAAATCTCATTCCCATGAAAACGAGTTGCGGTTAACTCGAAAGCTCGGGAAAATAACTAAATTTTCAGAAGAAGTTCTACAATTATACTTTGAAATGTTTTAAACAATATACCATCTATTCTCCCTAGAAATAAGAGCACGGAACACCATTTAAAAAATATAATACTTCCTCTTCCCGCCCCCCTTAGCGTAAAACATTTCCTCTTAGCAGCATCAGGTCTCGTACACTAAATCCATCGTCCTTAGTTTTCCATGTTTAGGCTGCATTTTACCAAATTAAACAAGGGAAGTTAGCTTTCTCCTCACCTTCTGTCTACAGCCGTGTGCCACCGCGTAGATATCAACCCTTCCCTACTTAACTTCTACTATCACACTCTACTATGAGGATGGGTCCGCCTAGCCGTGCCTTCAGTTTACCATAGAGATACTAGTCGCCTTTCGTACCTCAGGTCTTCCACTGCACTTCATCATGAAGATTAGTCCCTCCCTAGCCTCAAGTGCCCTAGCGAGCACCGCCGTCAGGATGCGTACTTACCTTCATCAGCTGCAGAGTCCCTCTTGTACCTCCGGGGCAGTTCGTTGGTTTCATTCCTTGCTGAAGAAACATGGTCTGGACCACTGCTATCTTGATAATAAATTTCGGTATCCAATTTACTGGAATTGAACGAGCCACTAATTTCCGCGGAGTCACTCGCCCAAAGCTTTCCTTTAAAATTCAATATCCCAGATTTGAGTTCTTGATTACCATCGTATTCGATATCACTTGCATCGCGCCCATTATACCGCACGTCACTTGGGGCACCGAGTTCCTCACTACTCGCAGACCGCGCACTGCGCTCTCGTAGATTTCGTGGAGCCTGATCCTGTAGCAGTGTTAATACCTCAGGAGGACTTTTACTAAGGCTAACTAAACAGCCTCCCAGCATTAGCACCACGAGCGCCAGTACTGGCCGCACGAACACCGATCGCATCAAAATGGGCATCTCGCACACATACCCTTGCTTTTAATAACACCACTTTACATTAGATGCTGATCATCAGACATCAGTTGACTCTATTTCTTCGAGGAGCTTACGCATGCATGATACAGTCGACAGGTGTACAAGCAATCAAGGAAAAATCTGCACTTAACTTGAGTGCATTTTTCGCTAATATTGCCTCATCTGCAGGTGATAATTTTATGCATGTTACCGCTCGCAAGTCAAATTTAAATCGCAAATATATGGTCCAGTTAGAGTTAGCAGTATTCTCAATAATATCACCTGGAACAGTGATGCAAGCAAGATGTACGTGTAGCTAGCTAGGTCGGTCAAGTAAATCAACAAGCTGATGCAGAGGATAATCAACCGCTGGCTCGATACCCAGTCTAGGCTCAAGAGCTCCTACACTACAGACCACCTCACCTCACTCACCATGCTAGACTGACGTCTCTTTGCGATCTCCGCCACTACCCACTATCATAGTTCATAGCTACCCAGTATCCCAGACTTGTAAATATACAGCAGAGCCACGGAGATGGGAACTGGCCGAATTGCTGCGTCTGGAAAGGTATGCATCCGCTGTTTTTCTTGCAGGTCTTCATAATCTAGAATATTTGGCACACTATTAAGTGTTCTTCGATGACATCTTCGAACGGCTCCAAAACATCTCAATGGGAGTTTTACACTGACTCCAGCGTACGTTACGCATGAATGTACATGTTAATGTTCATCAGTATTTCTTCTATTCAAAAAGATTGTATTTGAAGTGAAATATGGAGGAAGAAGCTACTCGGTTCTCTCCCACTAAAAGTCCAGGTGTTATTACGTTAAAGCATTCGACCGCAACGCATCCTATGACCTTGGTCAACAAGAGGGCGAAAAAGTTTGGGGATATTTTTCAGAATGAAAGCAATCAATTTGGAACTATATAAAATACGGCAGAACGTGTCACCGAAACTCTCTCGCTAGCTGTTACCCACTTGCAACGATGAAGTTACTATATTGCAGTTCAGGCCACTCTAGACAAGTTATATTAATTAACGGGGGAAAAGTTAAATTCGCTAAACAACATAGATGCGAAACGTATATATTTGTACTCGTTACTTATTTTTTGACGAATGCATGTAACAAATTTCAAGCACATACATAAAGTAGGCAAGACAGTTTGAGGGGGAATGGAAAATATGTGGTGTAAAATGGCTTTTAATACGTGGTGTTAACTAGCTTTTAATATGTGGTGTAAAATGGCTTTCAATATGTGGTGTAAAATGGCTTTCAATATGTGGTGTAAAATGGCTTTTAATACGTGGTGTTAACTAGCTTTTAATATGTGGTGTAAAATGGCTTTCAATATGTGGTGTAAAATGGCTTTCAATATGTGGTGTAAAATGGCTTTTAATATGTGGTGTAAAATGGCTTTCAATATGTGGTGTAAAATGGCTTTTAATATGTGGTGTAAAATGACTTCTTATTGAAGCTCGTATCTGCGAGAGCGACTGTCGCGATATTACTGAATATGTCAGGTCAAGCAAACGAACAAACTAACAAGGAAGTATTTGAGACTTTTAGTAGTACATATGTGTACTTATTATTTTTTAATGCAGACCCTCTTTAGAAAAGCTATTTTTATAAATTGTGGAGGATAGCACTTTTCAAATAAGATGCATTTAGTACATTTTCGGCGAGTCTTCCAACGAAAGACACATGAACTGCGAAGGCTGAGGGCCAAGCTCATGACATTGTCAGGGAGACTTCCGCGGTATACAAGTGGCTTCAGTGAATTCGTGAAGGTATAAAATACTAGTAAAAGGATCCTAGCACGGGGAGACCAACAATATCATACAATGATGAAACTATTAGGGCAGTTACTGAACTCTTTATTTATCTCTTCATTAATCGCAAATAAATATTTCCATACCGCGTTCGACCTGGAGCCAGCTACTTTTTCAAGTATAATTTACAGGTGCTTTGATGCATGTAGAAACATAATTTCCTGTAAAATGGAAAATGCCATCAAATATCTCAATAAACCGGGATTTCAATAACTACATAATCGGAGACATTTTCCAGAACGCTTGCTTTTACATCTTATTACTTTCTTGTTTATTGTATACCGAAACAATTTACTTCGAGGAAGTTATAGAGAACGTTTTCGACACCTAGTATCGCTTTCACTTCACGCTGCATTTTAACTTTTAGATCATTTTTTAATTATAAGTAATTTAGTTCTCAGTAGACGAGTAGGGAGCAACATCAGGCAGGCCTGCCGCAGAGCCAGCGTCACATCGAGCATTCTAAAAGAGAAGCGCTAGAGCGATATGAATGCTTGCCCTCGTGTCTGAACAGGCCTTGGGTACACTTGCAATGATGAACGCATAATCCATGCTACTCTAAAGCGCTTCATTTATGCGCATTTATTAAATGATTTCTGTCAAAAATCAATTTACGGAGTTTTGTGAACATAAAAATACAGGATGCAGCAAGTAGTTGAGAACGGAATAACGTCCGCCGAAAAGAGGAGCAGAGACTGGAGGTAAAGGATTTGATGACCCCTGAATGCCATACACGCGTGAAGACAAACCAAATGCCATGCACCAGGCAATAAAACCACCATCTGCTGCAACAACAGCTTCTATACGCTTTCGAAACCGTTCAAGGGCAGTCATGAGGTGGATTCTGGGAATGTTTGTCAAGATATTCTGCAATAGCTCCCACGAGAATTGCAACGGTATTGTGTGGATGCCTATTGGAGGTTCTACCAAACACACTCCAAACGAAGTAGTTCAAAGGGTTGACATCACGGAAGCTGGGGCACCACATCTTTTAAGAACCAGAAAATTCATGGCAGCTCCGGATGTTTCAGCTTGCTAAAGAGGCACTAGCCTCGGGCCGTTTTGTTCTCCTGGGTTCCCTCGAACATAAACCGACCTCTCCGTATCACGTATGAATTGCAACGGAGGACATCAGGCACTACACGTTGGGTGGTGACCTCGTCAACCCGCAGCTCCCAGTAGTGCGTCCTCAAAGGCCTTCCAGGGTCTTCTTTCATAGAAACTTAGACGAAATCGATTAATTAGAGCATCCTTGCCTTTGTTGTGTCCAAAGGCAGATGAAGTCGTCTCCAGTGGGAAACTGTTTCCGCATCACCATGGGCAACCTCCAGTTCCATCCTAACTTTGAAGACGAATGATGGGTCATCTTTCAGGAAGGCAGCTATCTCAGAATCAAAGTGATCGATGGCCGAGGGGACAATAAGAGCATACTTCTTCATTTGATGTGTTAGCTTAGAATCTACCATATTTGCCCACAGTAAAAAGGGATGCGTAACAATAACGTCCAGGATACCGTGTCACTTGTAATGTGTTCTCAAATAATTGCCGAACCTTGTACTACACTCTTTCTTTTTCTGAAGATATTGGTTCATTTGTACAGGAAGAATGAAATTATAGCGCGTTGTCCTTATACACAGAATTTACGAGCCCAATTTGTAGTCTACTTCGACAGCGGGAAAATTTTGCCAGTTAATCATATTCGTCATGATCATTCATTTACCGTTCATTGCCCTTTACCTTTCCCTTGAATTCGCTCTGTACCGCGACACACATGGTTCCACCAGCACCCAGGTCGGTCTGATTCGTTCATTATCTTCTATCTAATTCATGAAAGCGTGACGGAAAGACCTAGCGAGCAGGCAGGAAGCAAACAATATAGAAGTTATTCATTATGTTCTGCGCGGACTAAGATCGAATCTGGGTGAGTTCCTCTTTAGCGCTGCTCTCTCACAGGAAAACATTAATTCGAGGAAAAACTACTCGTGCAGATACCAAATAAGGCAACCGTTCGTGTAAAAATTCAATCATTGAGCTGATAAATTAAAAGAAAAAGGGAACAATTGTTAATACGAGATGCAATTGAAGAAATAAACTCTGTGTAATAAAAATTCAATTGCGTTTCCGATCTCATTGAGTGCTTCAAGTTGCCCTAATATAGCTTCGTTACACAGTCTTGGAAAAATCGGCTAATTGCTTGGCTAAACGGTAGTTCTGCATCTAATTTTCAAGTTCGGTATGAATATTTCTCACTTGGTTAACGTATGGGAAGCTAGAGTTTGAATTTACAGTGCCCGCCCCATTATATCAATGCATGGCTTACAAAATTAAATTTAAGTGCGTTAAATGAACAACATTGAAGTCAAAAACGAAGCTTTCGTTTGATGATTGCGGAAAGGATTTTATTGAAAACACGAGAGCGTGAGGGCTACGTCGAGCCCGCAGCGCCACCACCGGCAGCGTTTAACCTGACATCAGCGGCCACAGGCGGAACATTTAGGTTAGGTTAAGTTAGGCTAGGACTTCTCAAAATAAAAAAATAAGTATCATTGAATTATGATCCTGATTTATCTGTAAACCAGTGTTTGAACATAACACTTTGACTGGAAAATCTACTGAAAAATAAATGTCGAATTTCCCATCCTATAAGAAACAGATTTTGACAGGCTCGACTGTTATTATTTACTTTTGTACGTTATATCTGGGTCAGAGCATTCTACGGCAGTTTCTGACTTCCGGATGAAACTTAACCAATTTTCCCACAAAATGTGTGAGCAAAATACAGGTGCGCCTTACGCGGTGGTGCACCTTATGCAGCAGCAAGTAGGTAAATATGAACTTGCCTGCTTTTTTTCTATATGCTTCTATAAACTCTGTGACTGCATAAATAGATCCACTACTGTTTTAGAAATGTTTTATAGTTCTTATAAACAACGGACACTTAATGTTAAAGAACTTTCAAAATGTGTATTTCAGCGGGTTTGAACAGGTGTTGTCCTACAATAGGAACTGGTCTGAAGTGCGACTCCGCGGCAGTAATCCGAAAGTCCGTATTTCATTCAGCTGAAGACAGAAAAATACAAACCCTGTACCTAGCACTCCCCCATAATGAACTTTCTATAATTATTGATACTCAAGAACAAGAGGAAATACAACAGTATGTTAACTATCAATAGCATGACGCAAGAAACTTAAGTTAAAATCAACGTAGCAAAGCGACAAGGTTTTTATCAAAGTCGGTAAATTTCGCTCGCATGCATCTGGAAACAGGCAATCGCCCCAAGCTGTACGTGCCGCTCTAGGCGCAGTGGTTGGCAGACAAGGCGACCGCAGAAGCCGTAAATTTCAACGGCACTCTTTTATAGAATCGAAAAGAATAAAAATAAAAAGTTAGCAGGCGTTGAGTTCGATGCTTCCTCTGTAGCTGAAGATTTCACACATTTATATACAAACATTTTTTAAACAGTCGCACCTCGAAGACACTTTGAAATCACGAAATAAATCACACGAGCACCAACAACCTACATTACACTGAAATTCAGTCCAAAGTTTAGTTACGCTTACATTCTAAAATGATAGTAAGGGAACAAGACGGTTTATTCCCATACGCGTATATCCTCTGAAGAATACTACCTCAACGAAAGTACGTGAGAAAAACAAGGAATTGACCAACTTACATAAACATCATAAGATGCCCCAAAGCATTGCCGATTGGAGTCTAGTGCTAAAGAGTTTCCTTGGGTTCAAGTACTCATTGTCGCCTCCAATTCTTACCCGCTAGAACTCAAAAACGTATTCAAAAGGCATGTGAAACAAATGTTTAGGTAAAAATGGAACAAATACATGACTTCAACAAAAATTCAGGACTTATCATTGCTGAATAAATAACAATAAAAATGGGGTTCGTTGCAAATGAGGCCGTTACGTTCAGAGCACTTACTAAGTTAAAATATTCACAAAATGAATATAACGAAGCTATCTACATATCTGCCACTTGATAAGATGACCTTAAAGAAATTCTATTACTTTGTTTAATTAAACGAGCAGGAATAGAGAGTCTACATTGTGCACATTATCACCATGCGCAGCGAAGTAAGGGAATTTATTATTTAAGTCTTAATTATTATTACTACAGGATAGCAAATAGATATATAACGTGCGAAGTAAACGTATTATATTAGTTGTAACAGTTTTCTACTGGAACGATCAATCATAAATCAGTAGTATATGCAATCAAATAGAATAAACAAGGGTCGTAACGCGTAGGATTGATAAAATCATTTCAGTTTAAAAAGGATATTGTAATTGTTTTAAACGACAAGCAAATATAACTTAACTGTAATTATTTTCTGCCTTTTTCGGTATTTATAATAACTGAAATGCATTGAATTCGCATTATCACGCCCAGTGAGTAAAACTTTATAAGAAAAGATGAGGCGAAGCATCCATGAATGCCTCATACCAAACCATTCACTTTCCAACCGAACTTTAAGGGAAATAAAAAAATACATCATAAGAAATCAAAAATCGTTTAAAGGAAATAAAATTTCGCTTGAAGAACTCGAATGTTTGCTATGATGAAATTAACGTGGGAAAAGATATATTTTTACCCAGCATGATGCTTCCATTCCTCGAGGAACCGAAATTAAAAAATAAAGTTACGAATTCATATGCTTTTAGAGTTGAAGACTTCTGCAGCGTTTCAAAAGTTCTGCATAAGTTCACGCAGGTTCACTCATTAAGCGCTCTCGACGTCAAGATGATGATCGCAAACAAGAACTTCAATTTCGAACTTTTCGCTCCTTGAAGAGCACTCGCAGCACAGCTTGCCAGCCGGATGCTGTACGTGTCATACAAGACGGTTTGGTACATTTTATGAATTGAGTATGTGAATCTACACTCAGTAAACTTTAATTTCGAACTGTAAAAGGCAAGATCACACCAAATGTGCTTATAAAATAAGAAAATTATCTGCAGATAAGACAAGTAGAGTATTTCTTTCGTATCGGCTTTGATTTTCGTTAAGCACGTATCAATTTCTATACCCTTTATAAATCTAATCTAACACTGATTATTATTGTTTTCTCGTTTCTACCAACTCAATCAGATTGTTGTTACAATGATTTTTAACTTCCACCGACTTCTAGTCCTTTTAAATTTAACATTTAGTGTCCGCACTTTTGAACTTAATTCAGCTGATGGAACTCCATCATCAATAATACACTATTATAATTCAGCTCACTTTCTGCGTCATCAGCCACAATGAGTCCAAAACCTGCACCGAAAGATCTAATGAGGTTCCTTATCGAACTTTTACCTACTGAACAAATAGGGCGACACCACACGCACTGGATTCTACGTCATTCTACTTCACCCAGTTTAGCTGTTTACAAAAACCCTTCACTGCATTCAGCAACTTTTTTCTTATTCATATTCTTTATCCCTTCTCTATCGTAATTTCCATTATTGCCGGCATTTTAAGTATCATTACTAGACAACAGAAGCTCTACGAAAACCACAGAACAGCCTTAAACTTGATGAACTATTCGTGAATAGTTGAATACGTGTTTCCCTTTTTCTGACCTGCAAAAATCACACAAGACTTACACAGATGAATCTAAATAATACCCAAATTATCGCAACAATGAAACAGTTTCATTATCCACTATAAATCAAGCGCAATTTCACTTCGATAATTCCTCTGAACACTCATTCAACTCAGGTAGGTACCTACTCATATTTAATTTCCTTCACAGCCTGCCGCCTTCGCCTCATTTCTATACTACCGTTCCCTTAATCAACCCGCTCAGCGCCGTCATATGCTAATCAGATGATGCTTCGTAATCATACCTTACATTCGTTGTATGTGTACAAGAATCAGCCATTTTTAAAGCAATATCATTTCTAAAACAATATCCTTTTAATTTGACCGCACACAGCGTTACACTCTTCATGAACCTCATTATGTCACCGTCATGGCTTCGCAATAGAACATTTTGGCTAACTTTAAAGTTGTTTTCGAGGCACTCCGTCCCTTTATTTAGCCAGCTTAAAAAGTTCGTTCACTATCCTCTTCCTTCCCTTTTCATCGCCAATAAAATATCTGTTTTATTGGCACCTGCCCTTTACGTCCGCTTGCAGCTAGTCCTGAAACGCCCTTCAAGTTTCTGCTACCACAAAATTCACTCCACCATTTGGCTCCTTTCCTCCTCTGTCCAGGAAAGCTTCTTTTTTGTGCTCCCTCTTTAAATCGTTCTAATTCGGTTTCAACATTGCAACATTCAACGCTGTCATGATAGGCTCTATTGACGCTAGCAATTCAGTCTTATCTTCATCCCTTTACAAGTAATAATACGGTTGTCTGAATCCAACAACGCTACAGCTAGCCCAAACTAGGAAATAATCAGTCATTCATACTCCCTTCCTTTTACACACCTTAGGTAAACGAATAAGCGATTGTGAACATCGTCCTATATAAACTGTCATTTACGTTTTCTGGAAAATTTGTGTTTTGAACAAACACTCCCACATAATTAAGTCACCAATCATACGTTTCTCGACAGACGCGATCTGTCCAGCGCTCAAATGCAATGATACACGCTGTATATTTCCAGTCCTAACTTTACTAACTTTAACTTTTCACTTAGTAGTGCTTTGACACTTTCCTAACCTCAACACATTTTAGTGTTAAATTTCACTTTACGTTGCAAATATTTTAATAACCAAACGCATGGTAAGCCAAAAATATTCCTGGTATATTGAAAATTATTTAGATAAATAAGTTCTTACAACTCTGGCACAAATGATTACTGGAGATAGAGTAAAATTCAATTAAATGCAAATACAATGAGCAAAGATGATTAAACTAGTTGAACACTTTTTGACAGAGAACCATGTAACACAGAAAAACTGTTATTGTGCGGATCACATCGCTGTCTGGAAATAGAATTTATTAATAAACACATGCCGGCAGACTGTATCAGACGGCACTAAGAGGTATGTGTAATCGCATTATGGTAAATGGTGGCCATCACGAGGGTCCTGTGAAAGAACGAAGCATTATGTACTCTAATATCTTTGACATACAGTACATGCATCGTTGAATTTTCAATGCCTTATAATTACTGGCGCGTGAGTGATGTGAGGTTAAGGCTTCTTTCCCTAGGTATACACTCCGTGGTTCCGCAAAAATCTTTTTGCTCAGCCGTGAATCAAACCCAGTTGTGCGTTGAACGCGTTGCCAGAGTGCCATGGAGCCCCTGAACAACTAACGGTTATCGAGAAAAGTCTCTTGGATGCCTGCTGAAAAAAATTATAGACCATCCGGCAATAAGTAATGCATAATTTCTTCGGCACGGGTTTCATTTTTTGCCAAAAAGAACAGGAAGTCATCTATGTTAATGCATTTTATCTCTAGCCAACCAGGTTTGCTATATAATTCAGGACACGTTTCCTTAGTGTTTAGTCAGTTGAGAGTGAGAGTCCATAGAAATTTTCTATGGATTCCTGGAAAATTTTCATGTCTTGAAAAATTTTCGACTCGTGGTAGAGTTCCGGTTTGGATTCTTTCAAAATTTACGTGCTTCATGCATCAAAATGACGAGTAAATAAATTATTCCCATCAGCCTTGTCGCATTAAGTTGTCCTTTTCATTTCCACTTTCATGATTTTATGTTTCACTCCGGTACTCTTCTCTAAATTCTACCTTTTCCTCATTTCTCACTGGCGCCGACACTCACATTCTAAGAGAAAGGACAACATGCATCTGAGACTGCAAGAAACAATTGTGATCACAGCGAGATGAGATGTCCCGCCTCTGAAGAGCACTGTAAAACCAACATTTAACGAAATCCTTTCATTTTGCAGATTGCTCGAGCAAGCCGTAACAGCCCTACATGATTCACCGCAATGGATGTTTCAGCTAGGCCGAGAATATGACCATTTGGGCCTCAAATTGCACGGCTGCTGTGCCACCCCCGCGACCACGCGCCCAGGACGAGGAGGGCTGGGCAGCAGCAGGTCTGCGTGTGCCGGCACTACTCGAGACATCGCCATGGCAGCGCCGGAAGTGCCTCGTAAGAGAAAGAAAGAAAGAAAAATCGTTTATTCCGATATCATTNAAAAGAGTCAAGTAGCAAATCATGGCGAGTATGGACGTAGAAACGAGTTTTACATTCAAATTACGTGCTGATGGGCGCGACGATGGCGCCTCAGGAGCTACATGTATGTACACAGTGTGACTCCGTTCATCTTACACTCATAACGTCCTGTGTTAGGGTATTGCTCTTTCTATCTAACTTTCGTCTTCTATAATTATCAGTAATTTTGGCCAAATAGTATTTTTATCAATTATTTTTATAAATTTATCGATGAGGTAGCCAAAAAAAAAGGTTTAGATCTCCCGGCATGCATGAAATCGCGTGATTTACGGGCCATCGTATAGAAAAGAGGAAATTAATTGTAAAGTTTCCTTGCACCATCGTTACGTAGGAAAGACTGACACCAAATACGTCAGAAAATTTATCTAATTCGAGTTTACTTTAAACTTCCTTAAGGTTTCGAAAGGAGCAGATCTAATTCTAATCAGGTAACACGTGACAGCTTCATCGTGTCAAGACCGATGTAATCCCATTCACGCCTCGCCTGACACTGTTTCAGAAGACAATTCCAGAAATCACGGATTGATAACTTTTCCAGATTTTCTAAGTGTATTTCATTTCCACTACTTAAATAGAAATAATACTTCGATACTCATTTCCAATAGAAGCATTAGTTATCACAAATTAAACTCAAACATTGGGCTATTCCGGATTTTATGCAACGCTAACGCTGCACCTGAAAACTACTGTAGTCTCCCAATGAAGTTGAAACCGGAGCTCGGGCCACAGCATTTACGAAAGCTATAGCACCAGAAATGGACTAAAAACGTTAAGCAACATGCAGTAGTGAGACCACAATTCAAAATGAGAGTCCACGTAGCTGCAATGGCAGCCCGTTATGGCAGTCAAATGTCCTTTGCCTTTGCGAAAAATGGGTGAGAGAGGCGGAGAACAGAGTTTGCGTGAACAAAATGAGAATAATGCGTGAAGAGAAAAGAATAAGCGACGTGTATTTCGTAACTTCCTGGAGAAAAGTGAGGAGTTAGGTGAAAATTTTCGAGGCATTGTTCACTGAACGTGACAGGTAATTGTTTGGAAATGCACAAAAATCTGGAAGGATTACGCTAAAAAATAATGAAGGTTAAAAATAATAGTTTCATCTTCGATTCTTAATGTTTCGTTCAAAACTAAGATGAACATGCAGACAAGTGTATAAAATGTAAACGCCTGCTTTTATAATATTTTATTCACATAAACTATGAGCTTATCCTTTATTATGTTAAAGGACTGAAACCCTAACTAAAAAGCGCAAAATTTTATTTAAGTTGAATTCAATGGCCGCCATTGGACGCTGAGACCAAACAAGGACTCCGGAGACATGCAGACGCCCACCTTATGATCCTTATATTTAGCTCGTGCACGATTTTTTGTTATTGTTGCTTGTGTGAGTTTCTAATAGATTCTCAAAAATCAACAAGAATAAGAACTCCAACTCGTCACTGGTCTAATCAATTTTAATAAACACCTTGACCCCATTCAAGTGCATAATTGACGAAGCTCTTCATGCTGAAATTCAAGTAACTTGAGGTTACTGAAAATAACGTGTCGTCCCTGGAAGGAATCAAACTGCAACCGATTTCAAACCATCAAATATTATAATAAACACCTATTCTATCTATAATTCAAAATGGCAACACTAGATTGTTACAGGTCAGTTGTTACTCACTAACACCGCTCAACAAAATCATTACTAGTATTACTGATTATTACTGGGAAGTTTCTAGGTACCGATACGGCCAATGTTATATAAGTTTGACTTTATCCCATAACATTCATTATAAAATAATTTATTTTAAATAAACAGATGCATAAACCATTTCAAAGAGAGAAGGGTCAAAACTGGAAAATGTTACTTACCAAAGCACCAGTGCACCTTCCATGTGCAGATGAAGGGTATCTTTTCAAAACATGAAGTGATGACCGATGCCGAATATTTTCTTCTGACACACCGCTGCGAAGTGATGAAACTGATCAAAAATCTGAAAATAAAGAGGTAACATTTTCAAAACTTGAGATGACAGATGCCGAACGCTTTCTTCAAACACACCGCTACGAAGTGACGAAACCGATTAACTAAGTAAAGATAAAGGGTAACATTTTTAAAATATAAAATGTTACCAGATGCTTTCTTCCAATACTCCTTACGAAATGAGTGATGAAACTGATCAACAATAGTAAATATCATGATAATAACATGTTAATAAAATATAAATAAAAAACTGACAAAATTAACAATAAAAATTAAATAAAAACAACAATATTGGGACAGAAATAACAAATCGATGACTTCGGAACCGCTCGGAAAGTTGACTATACTATTTCCAGGTCTATTTCTTTCCAATGAAATTTAAGTTCCTCAGAATCGAAAGTTGATTACTTCTAAATTAAAATCAAATGCATTTCAAGTCCCTTAAAGTGAAAAAAATTCTCAAATTACAAATCAAATTCAACCAAATGAAAATCCGAATTCTTCAAGTTCACAATATATTGCTCTTTTAAATTTAACTGAAATTAAATTTACATAAACAAAATGAAAGTCTAATTTGTAAGCCAGTAATAATAATAAAAATCCATAAACCTGAAATAAAGCCACTGCAAATGTAAATAATTATACAAATATTTTTAATGAATACGTCTATTTGTAAAATATTGAACTAAATGTTAGCTTAAATCGAAATTCTTTATCCAGCATACAATTACATGATTCTTTCTAAATATGGTTAATAAAAGCATAATAGAAATAAAATATGTACCTCTTTTCATGGAAGTATCAAACTTTATGAACGAACAACCACCCTGTAAGTCAAAGGCACAAACAAGAACTTTAGGGTGTTTTTTTTAATACAACTGTGTAGCAGTTTTCCTAGCCATGAATGAACGGAAAAGTTAAACACTTGGTGGAGGCTCAATAAATCTTCCCCAATCGTGTGACATAACAAGGGAGGGCGAAGACGACAAGAGGGAGAACATTCAATAAACAGCGACGCTTAACAGCGGACACCAGGCCGGTTGACTCATGCAATTCGTCACCATAACATTTACTGCTGTTTCCACTGAGGACTCATTTGTCTAACGTAATAAATTCTGATCTTCTGCATCATCTGAACGCAAGAGGGAGTCATGATTAGAGTACTAAGTCTCGACGAGTGTTTATGTACCTAATTCAAGTTCAGTGTTACTGTACCCTATTCTCTGTGCACACATTTAAAGTAATTTACCGAACTTGAAGATCCTCGAGTAAATTCAAATGGGAAGTTGTTTACTTGCGTGGTAAATATTATTTCTGAAAGTGACTGTTAAGTTCTATATGGACCGCACACGTAGGTGTCATCTTATCTAAGCAATCGAGCACTGCACCAGACGATACACGTTTCTTTAAGAAGTGAAAGATTCAAAATAGGACTTCAGGAAGTGTTTCGAGCTACTTCAATGCATCGGAAAGAATATGAAATTTTTTTTGTCGCAAGCAAGATTGCCGGGAGGGAGCATTTGCAGTGCCGTACACTTAGTAAACAAAAAAAGTAACGCAAGAATTTTTTATAAATATTAAAATATTCTTGAAAAATGCCTGTAATTGCAGTGAAAGGCTTAATTTCGCACAAAATTGAGCTGTTTATGCATCATTTATAAAAGTTTGATGTGCAGAACATTTTACGTACTATTTGGGAAGCATTAATCTCTTTAAGTACTGATCACGTTCAAGAAATACATCGCTAAGTAAAATTTCAAACAAAAAGTTCAACCTTGATTGGCGTTTTGGAAATACATTTGTGTTCACTTAGCAATGAGTCCGTGTTCATTACCTAACCTCTGTTTCGTTAACACAACGTAAACTTTCGCTCTGTAAGCAAAGAAAACTCATTATCGTTTTTTCACGCTTAAAACATTGTCTGGGAATAGGGTGTAATTTAATCAGTCCAGTTTCTCCTGAAAGCTGCTCTCAGAATGTCGATTTTAATTCGAACCTCGTTTGGAATTCAAACAAGGAACAAGCTAGTAGCTGGAGTTTTAAGTTAAACATGTTGCCGTTACGTGCATTTAGCGAGTTTTAAAGTCGATGTCTTCATTTTGAAAAAAATGGAGCGCGCCTTCAAAGGTAAAAAAAGGAGTTGCACAAGCAACAGTTTTAAATTGTTCTGCGGTTGTGAAATGAATTTCGTTCCCAAAAAATGATGACATGCGAGTAGAGAAATATAATTAAATTTTGTAAAACAGCTCCAACAGCAGCGAAAAATAAAGTAAGCAGCAGTGACATAGGAATGAAATAAATTAAGCAGCAGTGAGATAGGAATGAAATAACACAGCTGCACGGCGTAGCTGCAAACGCGACCCGAACTAGAACATAACACCAAAATGGAAGGATTCACTGGAAAAAAGAATGCTAATTCATTATCAAAATGTGATCGGTTGAGAACAATTTGCTTTTTGATCTTACAGTGAAGGGAAATAAGTTCCTGTACGTCTTCAAAGTTATTTTCTAATAATTTCCAATTGAACTAGCTTCGTTAAATCACCAAAGATGTGTGCACAAAGTTATTTGTCTCTACGAAACGACTAGAATCATAATTGAATTTCATGAACACTGAAGCTACTGTAAACAAGTGGGGAAGAAGTCCTCGCTGACACCGATTTTCTAGTGACTAAGTACATGTATGTATAGTTGACATTTTTTGTCGTCTTTCATCGCCAACAGTTTCCAAGAGCAATTCTTCACTCGAGCGCTGCAACCATCATACTACATTCTGTCTGTTCTTCATCATGAAAAATTTTCAGTTGATTGAAGTTTCCTTTTTCAATGCTTAGTCATAAATTTCTGGAACGTTAGCATACGTAGTTCTGGCTGAACTATGTGGGGACAGCTATGCTAAAATATTTAAATTCTTTTTTATCGTTATAACACAAGTAATGCTTCAGCACGGCCGCAAACAAAATTTCTCATAAACGACTCATGTAGGATCAACGACAGGGTCATTATTAGGTCCAATCGACACTGGTCTAAAGTGGTCGAAAAGGCCTTCACATCATGATGTTACCTTCCCTGCCCTTCACTATTGGGATTGAGTTCGTGGATCTGTTTGCTTCGCCGTTTTGCGTCTACACTGACAATTTTAATTCGAAACTACACGATTCAACATTCATCTCGTGTGTTCATTGAGCAAATACCGCCACTTATGCACTTATTTTTGGAACCCAGATACGCGTTGAACTCGACGAGAAACTTGTCAGTTCTTTCGAAACCAATGTTTAGCTAATAACAGTCGTATCAGACTTTAGACCTGACTGCGTCTTCAGGTCTTGGCAGCATTTATTGTGAAGCTTTTCTGTAACTCAGTTGTCTTTCAGCTCTACACAGGTCTTGTGGCTGTCAACATGCGTACCCGCTTAACTACAAGGTCACACTCGTGCACTGCAAAAATATATTTTCGTTATCTGTCCATCTTTTTCTCTGAGTATTCTCCCTTCTAGACCTCAAGGTTATGAACACATTCACAGATTCAGTACATGAATCCTATCGTTTCGTCTTTATTTCTTGGATTCGATTGTGTCCTGAAACATCACTGATCCAAATTACATCCTCGAACTTTAGGGTGAAACGTACAATTCCCTCTCATTGGCAGATCAACCGATCACGCGGATGGCCCGCCGAAGACTTGCTCTGTTGAGTGACACCAGCGACAGCGCTGTCCCTCGAGACAGCGATGGCTCAGCCATTAGCAATAAAGCTCTCGTTTGTTGGCTATCAGTTACATAAAAGCCGCGTGGCAAGCTTGCGACGCTGCACAATGTTTGGAGAGTGTCGGAGCGTTGAATGCAACGTTATTTGCATTTACTTGTGATGAACATTTCTACTGCCCCGTTTTCAAGCCACACTTTATGCTGGAAATACAGGAATTTTCTCCAAACATCACTTGCGTACGATCTTGACAAGAAAAAACGTGCTAGTGATCGACAGAAAACATTTCGAATGCAAATAAAAGAAAGTAATTTAGGTTGGAGCTATAAAGACGCAGAGTTATGCGGTACTGTGGCTGGCGTCGTACCAGAAATATTTACTTTCATTTTCACGGAAGAAGTCGGACTCTTGAGAGAGAAGAAACAGCTTTCGAGCTCATATTTTGATTCTAGCGTTCACACCTCCAGGGATTAAGAATTGAAAATGGACATGATCACTCGGTTTCATGAAATACGTTCACCTATTAACAAACAAGAGAACAAATTCCTTTAACCTATACCAGACTCGGTACTTAACCTGTTAACAGGTATTGACATCATATGATGTCCGCGGGGTTGTTGCATTCACACGGTCGCTGTCCATTACACATACCGTGTGAAGGCACCACCGGCCACCTTGGCGGTGACTGTTAACAGGTTAACAGCTTAACATGTAGATTTATAAGCGATCACAAATGGTTACTTATGAGGTAACACATAGACTTACGAATAATTATTAAGTTATTAGTAAACACTGATACTTATAAGGTATGACTGACGTGGTACTGTATTTTGACACTGGCACTTCTGGAGTGATACATGTGCACAACACTGAGTACAATTCAAATAATAGCTCACAATGTATGACTTTATTACTGATTTTAGCTCTTAGCATCTTTATTAAAATATGAGCTCACAAAGTTTGACTTTTCCAATGATTTGAGTTCTGAATGTTACATTTAAATTATGAGCTCCAAAATTGTGACTTTTCCATGATTTCGGCTCTGAATGTCTTACTCGAATGTGAGAACAAGCCGCTAGTGCCGGTAGCCTATAGAACCGGTTCTCTCTGCGGTTATGTATATGCCTCGAAATCATGCGTAATGCGTCGTATAATACGAATATGTTTGTCTAAACTCGACTTGAGTGACAAATTTTGCAACCACATCAGCTCGGTCTATCTTATTGTCTAACACAGTTAAAAATAAATAAATAAATAAATGGCAAGCCCTACATCAAAATGCTGTCTTTCGAACCTAATAGCACAAAATTTACTCATTTTCACGGAAATTTGAAACTGTAAAGTTTAAACGGGACAATTTTCCCTATCGGTGTTTCTTATCAAATCCTTGGCATTATACAGGGTGGAGCGCGGTAAGTTGCTGATTTGGGAATGAA